>WBNQ01007599.1:0-20748 GCA_013401375.1 Spizella passerina
TCCCCAAGTGTCCATTGTTGTTTGGATGAGCATCCCCTGAGGAATGTGGAGAGTTTCCTCTTTGAGTACTGCTCCCCTGTGTGTAGGGAGACACTTTCTTTTGGTAGGCAGGGACTGTGTGTGAAGGTTTTTCTCCCAGGATTCTGGCTACATTTAGATGCAAACAGATTCTGGAGAGCACCTGAGGACAGCAGTCATTTCCATTTATGGGTAAGCTCTTCATGTGTTCATAACTGGAGCTCATGGTGTGTGTTTGAGGAAATGAAGTTGTCTGAGGAGCAAATGTTCTTCCCACCTCCTTCTGCTTCTCTTTGTAGCAGGAGTAAATGTGCCCAGGAAATGTTGAGGCAGCATTGAAGCAAAGGATCTAATGCAGCCTTCTGGAAGGGGATGGTTGGAGGGTGATTCAAAAGCACAAAGGAGAGTGAAACAAGAAATGCCAGAGAATTGCCAGTGGGAGAAGGCACTGGGCCTCTCTCAGTGCTGTGCTCCTGAGCAGTGCAGGGCCAGGAGCCTGGATGCTTTTGATAATAACTAGGTTACTTAAAAGAAAACTACTGGCAGGAAGCAATCCCTGTAAACTGTATTTGGAGAGAAAGCACTTTCTGTTATTTCATCTGTAGCCAAATGGGTTTTTCAGATAACTGAAGGCACAGAAAGCAAGCTACCTTGTCAGGGCCTCCTTCTTCAGAAATCAGAACCTTGTTTGACTCTTAAAAATAGCAAGAAATTAATAATTAGGTTTCCAACTTGAAGGCTCTTCACTTCCCTTCCTGCTTAATATAATACAAACTGCATGAGGCCAAATAATTGTTTTCTAAGAGATGTGAACCCTTGATTGTAAGCCTGTCAGTCACCATCAAACAGGCACTTTCATTTTAAGAGCCCCAGGTCTGATTGTGTAATTCAGCTCTACAGCTTTTTGATCTGAGATGCTTTTGACAATCTTAAGGCCACTGCATGTAAGTAGAGCTATTTATTATGACATATGTAGTGATTATTTCTTTTTGAAATTACTGTTCCTCGTGTGCTCAGCTCATTCTGTTCTGCTTGAGATGGCGGTTGTGAAAAGACTGTGTTGAGTCATTAGGAGAAGAGAAGGGACTTTAACTCTGGCTGCTAGAGCAGAAAATTTCTCTGAAGAATGCAGACACATATTTAGATTGATGCTTCCTGGGGGAGATGTATTAAGATTGGTTGCAGGTATTTTATTCTTTTAGTTACTAGGCATTGACAGAAAAACTTTTTGACAGAAAATCTCCTCTTTTGTGAAGCAGGCAGGAAAAAGCTAAGCAGTCAAGCTGAATACAAACTGAGATGTGGTGCTGTGTACTCTTTTTTAATCTTAAGGATCTTTTGGAAATGAGAGTCAGCCACTCCTTTTCCTGACTAATTAAGACATAGTACAGCTTGGAGTACACTATTGAGTGTATTAGCCTAGTTATCAAAATACTCTGGTGCAATGAAAGCAGGGATGTTCTGGGTATTTCATTTATTAGAAACAGCAGCAAATGAGACAGCTCATTTGGGTTTTGTGTTGCATTTATACATTGAAAATCAAACTGGCTCTTTAGATGGGATACAGATCCCTTAAATGTAACTCCATTGTCAACTTAAAGTTTTTTTTTTCTTCAAGTTTTGAGAATTGATATATAGAAAGTAAAGGAAATGTGTATTAAAAAACAGACATGCAAAAAATATGCTGTTTTTTCAGCACCACCCCACGTGTAATTTTTTCCTCTAAAACTACTTTGAGGATTTGTGTCTTTTATTTTTGGCATGTAAATTTTGCCAGTTAAGAAAAACTGTACTCTGTCATGATGCAGGCATAGTGTAGGGAGCTCTGACCTTTAGTGTGGCATTGAAGCTCAGCATATCAGGCAGTTCAGAGATGCTAAATCAATAAATAACTCTTCACTTTTGTAAAGTGCACCTGGGAGAGTATCTTACAATAACTTCAGCATGCTGTGTACGACCAGGGTATTGTAGCATTTAGTGAACACAAGTGTAGTATTTGAAGTCTGTGCTCTAGACTTCAGAAAAACTTCAAAACCCTGCAAAAAGCAATGTTCAAAAAACCCCAGTCTGGTCTCAAGTGCCTTGTGAGGAATCAGTGCTGCAGATTCAGTGGGAGTTCAATCCATCACGGTACTGCAGGTGGCTGCACTGCTCTGATGGTTTTTAGAGCAGAGCAGACATCTCAGGAGAGACTTGTGGGTTGGGTTTTTCTTTTTCTCAGAACATAGGTGTCACTGCAGGCTCCCAGCCAGGTAATAATTAGCATTGACTCCATGGTTGCTGAAGGCTGATCAATTGCTTTATTCTCTATATCATATATTATAATGTATTATACTATTTATTAAGAAGCTCATAACCCTTACAGACAGTCTGATACAGCTCTGACCTAATTGATCAATCCATCCAAACACCATCCAGTGTCCAATTAAGAAATCACCCTTTGGTAAACAAATCTCCATAACACATTCCACACGTGCACAACAACAGGTGCAGCAAGTGGAGATAAGAATTGTTTCTCTTTCTTTTCTCTGAGCTTCTCACAGCCTTTCCCAGGAAAATGTCTGGGAAAGTTTGTGCCTGCTCTCTGTGGCCAGAGAGCTGCTCCACACACAGCAATCGACTTCACTTTATCCGGACTTGCCTGGTTTTTTGTACAGAGGCACTTCTGAAAGTTTCACAATTGTCTGACTCTCTAGACTCTTGTATAATATTATAAATCCTGTTACTCACTGCCTTCAGGAAGGAGCCCACACTTGGGATCTTGTAGTGTTGAAATCAACAAATAACCCACACCTTTGTTGTCTTGCTGTTTCTTGATGGGCATTGCTGCTGATGTTCCAAGCTTATGTCACGTTCCTGTGCAGATGAAATAGCAAACAAGGATTTCCAGTTTAGATAAACAGATGTTAGCAATGGGATTGTTTGGACATTCACCAGTAAACATGGGAGTGATGCTGCCGTGGATTGCAGCACAGACATGGAAGGGTGGGCACTGCTCTCTGCCACTCTTTACTGTGTGACCTCAAACAGCTTTTCAAATATTACCTGTATGTGTATCCACACATGCCTTACCTGTATGTAGAATATAGATTTTTATTCCTTTATTTTTGCCTTGCTTGCTGTAAAGGAAGATGGTAGCATATAATTTTAAAATCAGTGTGGGATAACTGTGGTTGTTGTTATACATTTCTCTTGTTTGAGTGATGGCTGGTTTAGATTTGTGTGTGGAACCAAAAGTGAGCCTTTGCACAGCTGAGATGTGCCAGTGTTTGCTCATCCCAAAAAGGCACCAGCAATAGCTTAGTCATTGAGAGAGAGATCATGTTTGTGGTTTGCCTTCCCTCAGTTGATCACTGAGCAAATTGATGATGCTCCTCCAAGTATTTATGGGTTTCTCAAACAGTGCTTAGATTGCAGGCTTGAGGGGAGAGACTTTTTGCTTTTTCTGGTTTGGTTTTCTTACTGTTTTGGGGGTGGGGCTTTAAATGTAATAAAGCCTTCCAGTAAATATAGAAATCTCTGAATTCCCCATTTGCTGTACTCATGCGTAATGGGCTACTGAGAATCCCTTTAATGCTGTGTGTGTGCAGTGTAAACCTGCAGTGTAAATGTGCTGAGAACAGGAAATGAGCATTATTTAACTGTGACCTTGCACCCTTTTCTTCAGCAAGTTGCATGGAGATGAACAAGGCAGCATTATTGAACTAGAGAGGAGCAAAATCCCATTTAACTGGGTGCTGGGCTTTGATGTGCTGCCAAACACTGTTGTCTGTGATAGCCTCTGGGATGTAAAGGAGACTGTAGCTGGAGATAAGAGAGGTTTTCAACCCAAGTGGCTGCTGATAGTGTCAGCTTTTATAATTTGTGTGTTGAAGTTATGCTTTTAATTCAGTGCCTGATTTCTTTGTTCAGGTGTGCAGGGGATGCACTCTGTGCTGTAACACAGCTTTCAGCCCTCACGGATGAGACCATCAAAAAAACTTGGGCACTTGGTCCCTGGTTACCCTGTGCACTGCAATGCCTAAACCATGCACATCCATCCAGTGGTGCTCAGCTCTGGAGGATGCTCTGAAGCTGCCTGTGTGTAACTCAGCTGCAGAGAGCACACAGGGCTCTGCATGGCAAGGAGGAGAAGCACTGGGACACATCTCTGCTCTCTGCTGCATGTCAAGGGGGGAAATGGGCTCTGTTCCAGCCCTGCTCATCAGCTAAGCCAGAAGCTGCTGGAGAAATTTTGGCATAATCCATCAGAGGCAGTGTTGTGCTCTTGTATGCTCACCTGTTTATTTGTTCAGGTGCTAAACAAGTGTTGGCAGAAGATCCTCAATGTCTGTCAGATCCTCAGTGTCTGTCACATCTGGGAAGAGGCTGAGAAGCTCAGGAATCTGCAGCCTAATGACTTTGGTAGTGTTCTGGGAAGTAGCAGCACAAAACACTCTTTGGGTCAGACTTCTCATATAAATTTTTCTTGGGGTAATAATTCAGTTTCTGGTGAGCAGAGAGATGGAAGATCATGGCTGATATTAAATTTCACTGTTGAGCTAAACAGACTTTACATTGTCCTGGACAATATATTAATCTGTACATACCACAGGCTCAGAGAAGGATAAATGGGCAGGTAGAAAAGGATAAAATGGCTGGAGAAGAGAAGCTGTTTGAGAAGCTTGGATCATTTGTTTTGGAAACAATCTCGTTTCCTCCTTCCTTCTGTAGTTGTCTTCCTGTCCATAAATTCATGCTCTTTATACTGCAGTTCCCACTGTGTCCATATTCCAGAGGGAGTACAGGAATTGAATCCAGATACATTCCAGCTCTGTAAAATTATCTAAAATGGCTTGTACTGTACCAAAAAATATATCAAAAATGTATCAAAAGCAGTAATTGTACAGTCTGACACCTTGTCTGCTACAAAAGAGAAATGCATTTTCACAATGCTTCTGAAAAGTCCTTGAATTTTGTGTCATAGCTGACTGTGTACTGTGCTACTGTTTAACAAGTCTGTATTGATGGATCCCAGCTCAGGGCAGTGGGATTTGGGAGGAAGAGCAGCAGATTGTTCTTTCTGGGTTTTTGGAATTCACAATATATGAAGGATTTGTCCTGACAGAGTATCAAGAGGTGAATTATGCACCAAATGCAGGTATTTCTGTAGTAATTAGCTTCATGTAGCTGATATGCCTGGTTTGTTGGGACATGTTGTTTTCTTTCTGATCCTTGCAGTCATATCTTTATCTCTGATTATACTATGGAGGAAAACTTCTTACTCAAATCTTTCTGAAGAAACATTGTTAATTGCATTTGGCAGCTGGAAGTGATTGAAAAAAACCCCAAACAGGCAAGGTCTATTTAGAGCACTGACAACAATTTAAAGTGAGTAAAGAATTTTTGTTGTTTGTTTCTTGTGTTGAGATAGAGAATCTTGCTGCATTAGTATTCATCCTGAGAATGGATGGGCTTTTATGCACCAACATCCTATGCAAATGAGTCCTTTCCTAAAAGCAAACATATCTGATTAGGGAGAATAAGTTGTTCTGCAAAGTCCCCTTTATTCTTTTTGACACCAAAATTCTGGGAATTGTTGGGCTTTCTTTGTGTTTTGTGCTTCCTTTCTCCCCCTTCCAGCATCGCTTGGAATTGACAGAGAGCACCGTTGGGCAGGAAATAGCAGAAGCTTTTGTGAAACCTTCAAAGGGCCAGAGGAAAAAGGGCATTTTCACCCATGGAAGGAGGATGATGTAGCAGAGGGCTGGCTGCCTGCCAGCGAGGACAGATGCACCGTGCATACCGTGCCTTGCCCACGAGGCTGCACATTGGCAGCTCCCCCTCTGCTCAGCCCAGCTCAGCACAGAGCACTCTTCATCTCCACCCTGCCCTTTGCCTGGCAGCTTCTCACGCCTGGGTACAGCAAGGCTGCAGTCCTGGAAGCACTGTTGAGATTTTAAAACTTTCTGTCATGTGAAAGGCATTTTCTTGAACCCTAGGAAATGCATTTTCTTTCCTTGAGCCAGTGAACAGTCTTGCCTTTTTCTGTGTGGGGTACTGCCACTGCTGTCAAAATGCAGCCTTAGATTGCCCTGAGAAGGTCTGTGCCTTCCTAGACTTGAGTTCTAATGTCCCCTACTTTGGAGAACCTGTTGATTCCAATTTTGTTTAATGGAAGACTTCACCACTGGGACCAGAGTAGTTATTGGCACTGATTTTCTTATAGCCCTCTGATGTCTAATAGGGGAGATGTAATAACTTCTGTCATCTTGTTGGGCAGAAATGCTGCTGTACTTACAGAAAGCATCTTCCAGATCCACGAGAAGTACAATGGCAGGGATTTCTGAGCCTGCTCTCTCCCCAGTCTTCTGCATGAAGAGGAATCTCAAGTTTTGCTTTCTCACCTGAGTGCTGCCTATTGAGCATACTTGTTATGGAGCTCCCCAGTTAGTGTGACTGGAATCCCTTGCCAGTTTTTTAAGGGCTTTTCAAAAATACCTTTTTTGTCACATTTAGAATCAACACTCTCATATTCCCACAGCTGGGTCTTTTTGAGTAGACTTTTTTTTTTTTTGACATTGCCTTCTGGGTTTTTTTATAGTTGGTCTCAATTCCATAAATGAGTGGAGGGAAAAGGGACCCAAAGAGACATTTTAGGCTGCTAGCTGTAGTGCTGTGTAAGATTTTCAACACTTTATTTTTTATTTTTCTTAATTCAACCTGTGTTCTTACTTGAAAGTGATGGATAGGATAACTGGGGTGTCTCTGCTTTGCTGTTGAGGTCCAGTAGTTCAGCAGTGGTGGTGAAGGACATTGATGGGTTGGAAAATGGCTTCTCAAAACCACCAAGTTGATGTACCCTGCTTGAGAGGAGGAGTTGACAGCCCTAAGGTGTCTGGATATTCCGTTTATTTGCCCCTAAAGCCCTGCACACACTGCATGGGCTGAATGTGTGGTTACTGTGCTCGATTGAGCAGGTTAATTAAAATGATCTGTCAGTAGAAGGAAGATTTACTTTGAAAGAATGATTGCTGCAAACTGAGACCAAACATGAACTAAGCACCAGCCATCTATGCTGTGTGGTTTCCAAAAAAACCACTGGAAAGATCAGCACAGAGCTTCAGGAGCTGATACATCTGAGATCACTAAAAATCCACAGCCTCTAAAATGCATTTAGCATGCCTGGGAGGCCTAATTAAGATCAGTATCATGGCCTTCAATAAGGCAGATTAATTGTCTTGTAGGACAAGACAATTCCTGTAGGACCCATTATGTTAGGCCATTGAACAAAGCTCTGGGAGACCCCTGATTGACAGACATTGTGCCAAACAAAAAACCATTTACTCTTCTGGAACTAATGAAAGGAGGTGAGGGATCAAGTCGTGGCTGACAATGAGAACTGGTCCCTGCACTTGGAGCTGAGGAGGAACAACCTACATGGCCAAATTTCAGTGTCCTGTAGAAATACTGCTGTGTAACTGAATTAAAAAGGCACGTGGTTGAGAACATCAAAGCACAACTGAGCAGTGCCTTTTGTGTCCTGGGGTTATCTTTGCACTGGCACTTGAAGGGCAGTGTGTCTTGTGTGGTGATGGCAAATCTCATGGATTTCATTTCCAAGAAGGCCTCTGTGTAAATGCAAAGTACATTTCCCATCTCTTGGACATACCTTGCTTTGTAATGAATGGAACGTGAGTGAAGGATCTGCTGCTGGATCCTGGTGGGGTTGGTGAGCACAGGACAGGTGAGATGGAGTGAGCACATGTCAATTTTTAGCATTAAGAGTTCTCCAGTTGCAAGTTTATGGGTTTTTAAAACCTGATGAAAGAAGTTAGAAATGTTTCATGCCTCCCATCCTCAGGCTTACCCTGGACCATGCTTTTTCCTGTTTCTGGAGTGTTTCAGCGCTTTGCTCTGAGGCAAACTATGAGAAATGAAAGCAAAATGAAAGCTTTTTGGGTACCTCTGTGTGTTTTGCACAGCACTTGGAGATGCTGTACGGACATGTGTCAGTGTTGCTGTGAAACTGTGTGGTCTCTTGCACAAGGCATGGTCATTCAGCTGCTAATGTGGGCCACAAGTGCTCCTGGTGTGCCAGGCTGGAGTTGTGTAAAACAATAAACACTGCTGGAAAAAGGCCCAGGAAAACTTTTGACTTTGGACACAATTGCTTCCTATTGCAATTAAAGCCGTGTTGCATTCCTTGGCAAACTTGGGCATAAAAGCCTGTGGGGAGTGCTAGCAGTGCACTGTTGTTTCATTAGCTGCTGCTGGATCAGGGCCTTCCTGCATTTGGGGGTGCTTTGGGGTCTTGGGATGGACTTTGTGTTATGGGAGAGCTCTTGTGCCGTTGCTGATGTCTGAAAGAGATGGGGCATTTCTGCTTCTTGTAAGAAACCCTGGCTCTTGTCCTGAGCCTGGCACCTTTCTGTGCTTTGTGAGAAATGTGGAGCCCTTTTCTTTGGAGGCAATTCTGATTTTTTAAACAATTCATCACTATCAATTAGAATTGTTCGTAGCTCTTTAATTAATGCAGTTACTGTGTAATCGTTGACTTTTTTCTTGGTTATTTGATTTCCTGGATTCCGCCTATGTTTTGTATGAATTAATTATGTTGGTATTGATGTAAATTAGTTTATCCTGTGTAACTGATCTAAGCACTGGACATTTCTCAGCCCTATACTGGCAAAGAAAAGCAAATGTAAGTTCTTCTTTTGAAACTACAATGTTTTAAACAGTGATGCATCATCACTTTTCACACAAACTGGGGATTCTTCTGTTTCATTTCATCTTTTCTTTTTTTTTTTTTTTAAACATAATAAATACTGTTAGTGTGCTGAAGATCTAAATGGAGACTCTCCATGGAAATCCCCTGAAACAAGTTATGTTTATTTGTTTATGTGTTTTCCTGTGTAAGCTGCAGTCCTGCATTATGCTGAGACCACCTTGCTGAGGAGCCCCTGTCTAGTTTGCTTTTCAGCATTTCCCTACAGTTTCTGGCCTTCCTGAAATTTCCATCTCTTCCATGAGGCTCTTCAATGAATATTTTAATTACTTTTTCACCTTAAAGCCCAAACTGGCTTGTTGTTATAAACTGCTGAAGTGTTGCTGTGACCAACTTGTTTCACCATCCTGTGGCATAGGTTTGAGACCTGGCTTTTAGCAAGCCAAATTCAAGTACTGCATGTTCCTTTATGCATTAAACAAACAGTAGACACCAAACTTAGTAGACACACTTGTCCAGATCTCTGATACTGGAAATATGCAGTGCTAGAGAAGACAACACAGCTTATGTTATGCAGTAATATATAATATTAAATTAAATAAGGAATAAATAAAATTAAATTAATAAAGACATGAGTAATTTTATAGGATAAAAATTTTTTAGCCCTGAAAATATTTTGCTCTTGAAAGTATTTAACAATATTCTAACAGCTGAGTGCATTCTAAGATTGACAAGTTCCTGCAGTTCCTGGCAGATCTGGCTGTTTGCCTCCTCTCTGCATTTGATAAGTTCAGCCCTGGCCAGGCCTTGCTGATGGGCTGTCCTGTCACTGCTGGGCTGGTACAGCTGCGGTCAGCTCAGTGCTCTGTGTGAGGATGGAAAGGTAGTTGGAATCCTGATGCAGGATGAATGTCTCGTAAAGGAGCAGGGCTTTCATTCTTCTGTGTTTCTGCTTTCCTGCACTCCTCGTTGTAAGTGGCCCTGCAGTTGTGCACAGAGCTGCTCCCAGGCTCGCTGCCCCACCACAGAAAACAGCCTTTTCTCCCCTTGTTGGTGTCTTTGATCACCAATTCTCAGCCATGAATGTTTTCCTAGATGGATTTCTTTACTGCTGCTTCAACTCTGATGTGAATTTTTTATCCCAGTTTTCACTGAACAGATGTGTCCATGCTAACCAAAAGATGTGATAGCAGCTGTCTCAAATCTTAAAAGAATGTTAGGGTGTGCCATCAGGGCCTGGAGGGGCACTGTCCTTTTGGTCAGAAGGAGCCTTTGAGACTTGGCTCTGTTCATTCCTGTTGTATTTCTTGCTGCTGTTACTTGTACAAGTTGTGGGACCATTTCTGATGCAGAGCTGTTTCCTTCAGCACCTCTTACAAACCCTTTAGAGAGCTGCCTCCTATCCTGTGGATGTCAGAGCAGGCATTTCTGCAGGAGTTGTGCAGCATTTAACCTGATTCCCTGCTGTGTGGTACTAGGTTGCTTTTCCTAAAGATGTGCAGGCTATGTTTCAGGTTTGGCTTACATTTCTGTATGTGTTTAAAAAATTGCTTTTTTTCTGTAAGTAGAATTTATGTATTTATTTGTGATATGTGATTTGAGCTGTACAGAGAATGTACAGAATCTGTAGAGAGCTGTACAGAGAGTTGTACAGAACCTGTACACAGGTGCTGTTGCCTTGTAGCTGAAATTTCAAATGTTAAAAAAAAAAATCTCTATCCCTGTGGGCAGATTGATGTCAGTGTCTCTTTCATAGAGGTAAAACACCCATTCAGTGGTTAAATGGTGGGGGATAATTTTCTCCTGAGCTCTCCCTGTGAAGCCCATTACCCTCGTTCTTTGACTTCTTCCCTTTTGAAAATGTGCATTTGTAGCAGAAGTTTTATGTCCTGTTGTGTTGGTTGTGTGATCAGCACAGCTCTCCCTCTCACCAGGCAGGAACCTCTCTCTGCTGATGTTTGCTCGAACAGAAAACAGTTCAGTCATTGGACAGGGGTGAAGAATGCCATCACTTCTGGGCATATTAAGAGCATGTTCTGAAGGAGAATTGTTGTCTTAACCTTTCTTTGTAATTTTGCTGTTGAGGAAAGGTGAGCATTGTGTACACAGGGAGCTGCATTAATGCAGTGTTCTTTACTGCTGAATGTGCTTAGTCTGAAGCACAAAATCAATAAATCTTTTCAGCCTTTGACTCCCCAAAGGATTTTCTTGTCTCTTGTGGTGCTGTAGAGGACACTGGTTTAGGTGACCACTTTGTCCTGAGTGGCAATTCATTTTAGCTCCTGGATGGGGGGAAATTTATTTTTTTTTAACAGATAATAAATGCTTGAAAATCAATGTATGAAACTGTAATCTTAACTTGCTGCCTCCTGGCTGCATTCATTTCAGTGCACACTGAGGTATGACCATGTTCCCATTACTATTTTCTGTTTCCCCATGAGAAAACAGCAGTAGGTGTTCATTGAGGGGCAGCTTTCTCTCCATTAGCAGATACTGAAATTATGACAGAGACCTATCTGAAGGCTTTTGGCATCTCTTTAAGCTAATTCCTCTCTGCTGTTGCTGTCTCAAGTGTCATAAAGCATCACAGCAGATTTAAATCAGTACACCTGGTGGTTTTGCAGTGTCTTTGCTTTAGAGATTACTTGAATTCCTAATGAATTGTACTTCTGCCTGCATGTCTGAGTTTGGGTAGGGAAGTTAATGAGTGAGTTTGTGTTTGAACAGCCTCCCCTTTATGGTGTGCTTCGGTTTGCAGAGTAATCCCACAGTAGGCACACTTAAACAGGTACAGAGAAAGGGAAACACAATTTAGCTACACATTAACACTGTTTCATTCAAAATGCTGGGGAGTTCTAAAGTGGTGTGGGGCACAGGACAGGTGGTCTTGTTCCTCAGAGCCTTACAACTGCTTGCATATGTTGTTTTCATTTTTTTATGTCTAGATGTTAGGAAGGAAACCTTCAGTACTCCTATCACAGGTAGAGTTGCTGTTTCTTCTTTTTTGAAGCTTTGTCACTCTTTGGTGCTTTTGTGTTCCTGAGCCTGTGCTTGCCTGGGACTGCTCAGACCTGCCATCCTCTGCTTTGCACAAATAACATCCTGGATATTTGTGTGATTTATTTTTCATAGCTGTACCCTCAAGGCCTGTTATAACCACATAGGTTTGAGTGCAGCCTTTAAAGGAGCTGTGAAAGTCAGGCTTCCATTAAGCAGGGCAAGGTGAGTGTGAAGATCCTCAGTGGTTGTTCCAGGCAGGAGGTGATTGCCCAAGAGGCTGGGGCTGACCTGTCTGAGCAGCTGTGTCTAAAGGGCTGCCAGGGCTGTGCTTTGTTCCTTTGGCTCTTGTCCTTCTCCCCATCCCTGCCAAAGACCCTGCACAGTCCTGCCTCACCTCTGCACAGGCACTCGGGTGTGTGACAGCAGTCACCCAGATCAGCTCTGCCCTTGGACTGGAAATTCCTGCCCTGAGCCTTTGCTGCATTTGCTTTTCTCCTGAGCCACAGAGGTGAGCTAGCAGCGCTGCTAGGGTGGCAGGAAAGTGATTCAGCATCCCTTGTGAGGCAGGAAAAACGAGGGGATTTTGATGAGCTTACACTGATTGTGAAACTTTGTTTACTCCTGAATTTTGTTCCTCTGAAGATGCTATTTGAAGGGAACACTTTTCAAAGCCTCTCACTGAACCTCATCTCATAGTTTTTAAATGTTTAATAGGTTTGGCAGCTGGGGAAGACACTGAGAAAAATGTGTTACGTTGCTTTGGATTTCTTTCTTTCCAGTTGCATAAGAAGTCTCCCTGTGTTTAGAGGCATGGAAAGGCCCATGGGGATGCACAATGATATGGCAGAGCTGGTGGGTTTGTTTACTTGCTTCCTTTCTGGTCCAAGGACACTCTCCCTCTGGAGTTCCACAGGACTTCTGGTGTTCTGCTTTCACTGAGAAACTTCTGGGCTGATGTGTTGGTAGAAAAATTATTTGGAGATTTGAACTGGCAGAAGTTGAGTGTGTGAAGGAGTAGTGCAGAGTGCTGCCAGTTTGGTTTGTCCAGAGCTCTGGTGTGGGGAGTGTGTGTATTCCATGTCCAGGCCCTGTTCAGATTAAATGTGCAGTGATGCCAGAATCATTTGGGTAAATTCAGCTTTAATACACATTTGTCTCCTATGTAATGACTGACTACTATCTTCAACCAAAATTAACAGCCCCACTTTATAGGAGTATTTACTATAGATCTATCCACAGCACCTTTCCATTTCCATGCACAGGAGGTTCCAAATGAGTCCAACATCTTATGTAACTACACATCACTTCTGGCTAGTAACTATTTTTTAATGTTTCTAGGGATTTTCTTCCACGAGGTTCTGGAATTGTGACAAGACGGCCGTTGGTCCTGCAGCTCATCACTGCCAAAACAGGTAATCTCTTCCTCTTTTGGGGTCAATGCCTGGACAAAGGGCTGATGTACTTCAGCAGGAGAAAAGCTTCTCTAAGAAGACATGAGCAATGTGGAGGAAGATGCCACCAGACTGTCTGGAACAAAGGGCTGCTGCTCCAAAATTGTGTGCTCAGGACTAACTCATCCCATTTCCCATTGTGGGAAAGTGATAATGTCTAAATCCTGGAGCACATGGTGAATTGAACCCACATCATTACATGCAATATGCTTTGGAAATTAGCTTTGATTTATTCATTTCCTGATGAGCTTTGCAGTTGTATTAGTTAACACACCAAAACTGCTGCACTTCTACCTTTAGCTCTTGCTCCAGTGCACACAGATTTGATTCCACACAGGCTGTTTTCAGAATTTGTCTTTTTTGGTTGGGCTCACTGCACTAAGTAGAGCAGAAGGTGGATTGGGGGAAAACAAGGGTTCTGTGTATTTGTCTGGTCAAAAATAGAAATATTTTTGGGTGTACCACTAAGCCGTGGGACATACTGAGATCTTTCATGAGAATTCACCACTCTGTACACTTCCACAGGGCACTTGATCTGCTGTGGTGTAGCTCAGTTCCCTGGCATAGCTAAAAGCAGTTATGGTTCACCATCATTCCAGTTCTTCTGGTGTTGTTACTTGTAAACCAATGTAAGCAACAAAATTCACTGGTTTGCTATTTGCTTCTCCTCAAATGGTAAAAAAAGAAACAAAATAACATCCAAACCAGCACTGAAACCAAACAGCGGTCTTTGAGTTATGTACCATGATGAAACTGGGGAAAAACCCAAAATTATACCTGCCTGTAAAAGTTTAGTCTGTCCCTGTGTGTGAGATGTAATGAAGTTTTTTTGTGTATTTCTTTCCTGAAGCTCTTCAGTGTTCAACAGGAAGGTAGACTGCAGTCTTCCTGGGCTTCAGGCTGTTTTCTGAATTACTGCTTTTAAAATGCCATCATAATTTCAGTAGTGTTTACACTCTGGTGTTTACACCGTGGAAGAGAAAGGGAAAACAGGGAAATTCAGGATTTCTGCATGCTTAGCTTAGAAACTTTGGGATTGTCATGTGTGTCATGCACTTATAGTGCTTTATATATGGTATATATTAACATTTGTGTATATATATATATATATATGTATGTTGATATGTTGGAGGAATGAAGTCTTGCCATTTCTGCAGCTCTGGCTTTTGGCCTCTGACAGATGATGCAGAAATGCATGAATCAGGCTTAGCTGTGGAGAGTCTGTATCTGGCTTTTCCAGCACCATGCCATAATGCAAGAGCAGAAGAAACAAAAGCTTTGAGCTCTTTGAATCCTTTCAAAAAGACTGAACTGAGGGGACCTGTCTTATATCTGACCTCAAGTGGTTAAATATTTATTCATTGACACCCATCCTAAACTTAGCCTGACTGCTCTGTGTTGATCTCTTTTATAAAATCATAACTGTCCCTTGGTTTAGGGTTTTTCTCTATCTGCTTTTCCTCATTACCGTGTTCCCAAAGTATTACTGCCTTTAGGTAGACCTCTAGGTTTTGTACAGGTACCTTCTCTGCTGAAAATTAATTCTTCATTGTAGCTTAAATAGCACAACAAAACACTTTTAAAATTCAGGAGAGCTGAGTTTCAGCCTAATTTTATGTTTCCTGGATGTCAAGGTTTATTTCTCCCTTTGGGAAATGCTGTGAAGTTCTTGTTAGGGATTAAATGCCAAGAGCTTTAAAATGCAAGCTTTAATTATTTTGTTACTTTCTTTAAACTTTGTTCCACTGTTGTTGTTTTTGATGGTGAAATTCCAAGTAACTTTATCTTTTAAGTCACCTTTATCTTTGTGAACTAATTTTAAGAAAAGAAAATAAAGAAAACTGCTTAGAGAAGCACTGTGTTCTTTTACAGGAAGCAGATGCTGGGCTGATTTCTGTGAAGCCCATAATTATCCAAAATGTTACAGAATAATTAGAGGGCTGGATCAGCTTTTTGTTGCTGTAGTAAACAAAACTAATTTTTAATCCTAGGATTTTTCTTGAGTCTTAAAAGTAACTGTTCTTAATTTTGGAGTATTCCTTGGGAGAGAGGGGGCACTTTCTATGCAGGCATGCACAGATGACTACAATATACTTGAGCAACATTTTGGAAGTGGCTGAGAACAGTTTTGGAATGTGAATTTGATTGACAAGGGAGGTTAAAGCTTCATTTGAGCCACTGCACTAAGAGATGAAATCCAAGTCAGAGAAAGCTTTGCCCATCCATTATTGGGTCAGGCATGGCATGGAAGGGTGCAGCAGGAATTGGCTGGGAGGGGTTCCCAGGGTTCCTCCAGCATCTGAGAGATGTGGGTAAAGAGCTGGTGCCCCTGCAGGGGTGACATTGAACAGTTCCATAATGAGAAATGCAGCTCATGAGAGATGTGGAATATATATGGTTTGTTTTAATTATTTTTTTTAAATTTTGTTTACCTATTTTAAAAGTTCTGTGTTGTTTGTACAGAGCTATTTCTCAGTGACCTGTTGGCCTCCTTTAGTCACTGCTGTGTTTTGGTGGTACCAGTACAATTCCTAAATGGCTTTATGGTATTTGCACTCCACATTCATGCAAATTTGTACTCTGCTGAAATACTGAAGGCAAATAGAAAGTTTTGAATTAAATATTGCAAGTAATAAGTCAGTCTTTAATAGTTTTGAGTATTTTTCTCTGAGTTTGATGTGAGAAATTGTCTTTAAGATGCAAGTGTTGGTGCACAGATGACCTGGGATGAGAATTTCGAGTGTGCTTGTGAGCTGGTGGGTTTTTCTTCCTTTGAGTTCATGTTCCTTCATTTTTACATTAAAATGTATTTCTTCAACGTCCTAAGTTTTTGTTTCACAACTTTCAGTATAGTTCTTAGCTTGGTGGCTTTTTATCTAACACAGCAGTAAGATTAAATAGTTTTTGTTGGAGTTAATAGATTTTGAAGTGGTGCAGCTGAGTAAGCTTTAGAAGGTAATGACTTGAAAATTCTGAGATTTCAAGAGATGAGTTGGTGTTTTTGTTGGTTTTTTGTTTGTTGTTCATTTTATTGTGGGTTTTGTTTGTGGTTTATTTTTTTCTTTCTGCTGCCACACATTCTGTATAACCTTAGGCAATCTGTTCTTCTTGCTGTGCTTTCTTCTGCCTCTGCAGGTGAGATAATGACTAGATTCTGAGAGATTAGCTAGTACATTGTTTTTGAACAGCAGTGCCAAAAAAAAAAAAGTGAAGCCTTTGTAGTAGGTTTTTGTTTAAAAAGCCTGCTGTATAAATCCTGGTATTTGTTATTTACATCTGAAATATCCTGGCTCTAGAGAGTTATTTTCCTTAATTTGATAACTGTTTTTGGAGAAATTTCAGATTTTCTTCTTGCTTCAGCAGATTAACAGATTTTGAAACTCTTTGCTGAGGTGGACATTTGTTAGAGAAATGAGTCATATTTACAATCCCCACATTTGTTTGAGTTCTGTTAATTAGAATACCAAGTGGTAATTAAATCATACATTTCAAAAGACATTCTGATTTTTTCTGAAGTCTTGCAGATGCTCTTTTCTGTTGAGGTTGTAGAGCTTTAATCCAAATTTTGTGTATTGCAAGACTGTTCCTCACACATAACCATCTTTTGTTGCCCTCTGGTGGCAAAAACAACCCTCGAACAGAAAAAGAAATATAAAAAGAATTTAGACTAGTTATTTCAGCTAACACAAATGATCTTAGAGACTTCATCAGATGGCAGGCATTTGGAGGTCTTCTTCCAAAAACTGGAAAATACCACTGTGCCAATAGCAGGAAAGAGAGCAAGCACTTTACAGAGAGGACAGGCAGACAGTGGCTGCAGTTCCTGGATCCCACTCTCATTTAGATGATGAGCAGGGATGCTGGAGAGATCAGTAAAATTACTGAGCTGTGGACCCCAAAAGCTAAAAAGTGCCACCAGCAGGAGGAAAGGATGGTAAGGATGGGTGACCCCTTTTTGAGCTAAGGAAAGGCTCATCCCCCAGACAATACTGACATCCTGGAAGAGAGACAGTGCTGCTGCTCTGAAACCTGAGTTTAAGCTGGTGTAAGGTCAGAGACTGGCCTTACTCCCAGTTGTTGGTGTCTGTAGGGGAGATCTGAGCTCATCCAGTGACTGCTGAGGTCAGCTGCTTTTCTGTCAGGACCTCAAAATGGGATTTGAGCTTCAGCTCATGTTGGGACAAATTAATGGTACCCACGAATACTTGGTGAGTTTGTCTTGAAGCTTTTGTTTCCTTGATCCCAGACTGGTGCTCAGTGACACTAGGAAAAATGGAATCCCCTCATTAAGATTGAAAAATGGCTCTATGTATGCTCATCTTTACAAAGATGATAAAGGAAAGTGACAGAAGAATCGGTCAAAGTTCACCTTTAAGAGAAAGAAATCTGTCAGTAGCTATTAATGAACAATCTGAAAGGTATTTGAGATAAACAGCAGCCAACACAAACTCATCAAGGGAAATAACCCTGTCATATCAGTGCAATAAATGTTTTTTATTACAAGGTAGCAGGTTTGTAAATTGAGGTGAGGTGGTATCTTACCTTGGCTACAGTAAAGGTTTTTAAATTATCTTCCTTTTTTTGGCAATATCTTGGAAAACATGACTTAGCAAGGACTCTTGTGAGATGGATGCACAGCTGTTCAGAGTGGGACACCCCTCCAGGTCATGTTCAGTATTTTGTATTACTGGTAGGATGATAGGATGGAGTGTNAACAGATTATTCTGTACAGAGTAAACTCTTTGGGCTTTGTGAGCTCTTGGGCTCAGCCTGATGTGGGTCAGGGATGTTTTCCAGCACATCCCTTATGTACTCCTAAGGGCTGATCCTTGTCATTGGCTCTCTTTAGAGCCAAATTTCTGAAATAGCTCAAGTGTTTATAGAATTTAAATAGTTTGAGAATAGCAATGGCTATTTAGTGTTCATAACAATATCATTGTGCTAGATTAAATCATAAAGGCTAACAGAGATATTATCATCCCCTCAACTCACAAAAAGTGCAACAAAAATGCATTTTTTTTTCAATATACCCAGGTATTAGTGTAATGAGATTCTAGTCCTCACCCCCTCCCAGCTTGCTGTAATATCTGATTCTTTTCCCTTTTACTTATTCCTATTTTGATCTTAGATTTCACCCTTTTAAAAAAGGCACTTGTTCAAAAGTCCTTACAAAAATGAAGAATAAAAGTGTTGTCCGGTATTGGACAATTCTTTTATGCAGAATAAAGATTTCCACTTTCAGTTTAGTTAACCGTCTTTTGTGAATGAAATGAACGTGTTACATCCATTTTAAATGGTCTGAAGGCTTCCATGTTTTCTAAAAAACTTCTCACTTTCTATTTTACAGAAAATTGTGTTAAATTCAGCTTCAGGGGGGAAAAAGCCCGCACTCAAGATATGCTAAAAATGGTTACAGCTGAGTAGGCAACCCTACTTGGTAATAAAAGNTTCAGAGTGGGACACCCCTCCAGGTCATGTTCAGTATTTTGTATTACTGGTAGGATGATAGGATGGAGTGTGTTTATTAAGTTGGTGTTTGGCAAATACAACCAAGAATAAGAAAGATACTGGTGGGCAGAAATGGAATTCAAATTGCTTGCAAAAGAAGAGAAATATCCCCAGAGTAAGAAGCAATTCAGCTGGGATATGGCTTTTTGCTGTACTGCAGGGCTGATATTTGAGAAAAAGGTTGGTTTTAGAAAAGGACCTGGTGCTCACAGTGAATCTCTGACTGAGCATAACTCACTGATGTCAGGCTGTTGTGAAATACAGAAGTAAACTTTGTACAAGATGCAGCACAGAAATGCAGTCTTTTAAGGTTCTGCTTTTCCTCAGTCCTGGGAAGGAGAAAGCTCTGGTGAGAGCTCTGTAAAATTAGGAAAAAATGCCTGGAGGAGGGCTGTGTGAGGGCTTGGAACTACAGAAAGCATCACCCATAGGAAATGGCTGAAAGAACAGAGGGAAATTCCTTCTACAAACAAAAACTTTCAAGGCTGTGGAAGATTATTGCATCCAAAAGAATGCTTTTCCTCCTCTGGTACAAGTGTCTCCCCTTCTAATGAACCATTTCTCTGGCTCCTAGAGTGTGACCTGCTGTCTGTGGTAGTTACTTTATCAGATCTGCACTGTTTTCCATGTTTAATATCTTCTGCTATGATATTCTTGTCATTCTCTGCATTGCCAGGATTTTTTGTTTTAGCTCAGGAAATGTCAGGGTACTTCTATTTCTTAGAGCCTTTCTGCTTGAAGGCTAGCAGTGGAATAACTCAGTTTTGGGTATTTCATCTTCAGCTTGTTAGAAAAGCTCCAGAAATGGCAAAGCAGAAGAGGCACTGTAGATTGGGTAGGACAACAAGGGCTTTTGATACTTCCTCTCTTTTCAAGGAAGCACCATTGAATAAGATTTGCCATGGTCTAGATTCACTTAACTGCATTTACTTTGTTCAGAAAAAGCTGTCCATCATCAAAGAAAAGGTGAAGTACTTTGGCTGCTGATGTTTATTTGCAGGTTTTTAAAACACCCTCTTGAAATCGCTCTTTTGGAAAGAGTTCTGAGGCTTTGGGAGATGCTTTAGTGAAAGTAAAATGTGTTGTTCTTGAGTGATATCTCCCCAAGGGGCAGCTAGAAGGTGCAGTAATAGCAGATACTCCTCCTGTGCTGCCTACATTTGAAATGCTTGCTACAGGCCTACAATTTAATGAGCCACTTTTTGGAACACTTTCAATCCCTTTTGAGTGCTCTACACTGGATACTGCCACCAACTTGGAGCAGCTCTGCTTGAAATCAGTTTGGGAGCAGCTCTGAATTAGGGCTCTGATCCTGGTGAATTCCNATATAACTGGGAGGAAAAGGGATTTTAAAAGATGAAATCACATTTTAAAGGATGTGATACCATATCACTAGTTTGTATGATTTTCTAATTTAATCAAAACTGAAGAGATAATTCATCACTTGTGGATGCATTGAAGGAACTATGCTCTGGTAGCCTTTTAATTTTGTTATCCAAGGTGCTTTTAATGAGTCTGGGGAAAAAAACCAGTTATTTTACATGCAAGGACTGTTTTTATTTTGTATCTAATTGTTCTTTCTCTTAGTGTAACTTCAGTTTTATACAAAAATCCATGTCTGAAGCTAGATGTCAAGCAGGATCACTTTTTCTTGCCTAGCTTTGTGTCCATTCCCACAAAAACATAAATAAAACATTTCCCAGTGTTCTTCTGAGCATGAAAGCTGGAAAGTGAAGATTGCATTAAAGCATGTGCTTCTGCAGCCTGGCTGAAGGCATCAGTGCCAAGGGCAGGCTGAGGGCTGAAAGGAGCAGAACAAAGCTCTGCTTGTCCCCTGGAATTCTTATTCCCTAGGCTGTGAGTGGCACCACAGGTTAGGAGCCACCCTGGAGTTCACTCCTTCAGCCCTGCTGGCACCACACATGGCACCAGCAGCAAGGAGATTTGATGGACATGAACCCAGCTAAAAAGGAGCAAACATTTTTATGTGGATTGCTTTGAAGCCTTGTCAGATAGTGAATTGATTAATGAATGTAGAGTGGGAAAAAGAGAAAAGCCTTCCTT
>WBNQ01007605.1:0-35182 GCA_013401375.1 Spizella passerina
AAGACTTGTAAAAAGGCTTAATTGTCTGGAAATGAAAGCATCCTCTTGTCAGCATAGAGCCAAAAAGAAATAAAACATGGATGCAAAATATCCCTCACTACCACAGTACCGTAAGAAAGCCTCAGCATAACTGTGGGTTAAGCTCAGAGGTTTCTTTCTGGTAATAGTAGCCATAAGTTAAGTAATAATCAAGATAAAAAATCCTTTCTAACCAAAAGAGTTTTTCTTGCTGTGAGCTGCCTCTGTTCTTGAGTAGAAACATTTAACTATCAAAATGCATTAGATGTGTGGCCAGCCCAGAGATATTGTCTGGATAGCTATAACTTACATCTTTCATTTTCTTTTCTTTACATTGTACATTTTCTTTTCCTCTTCAGCCTCCTCTTGCACATACTCAGCAATTGTAGTATTTACATTTGGAGGAAGTTTTTCCATTTTCAACTGAAGAGTTGCACCCAGCTTGTGTTGTGCAATTGCATATTTCTCAGTTATAAGTTTGAAACATTAACTCATACATAGGCAAGCTAACCTTTCTCTTGCTAAAACTAAAGCTCACCTTTTTGTTTAACAAAATCAGACTTTCTTATTTTCCTTCTTTCTTATTTGTTTCTTCTCTCATCCTTCTTTAAATTAATTGCTTCTTTTCCCAGCATCAGTAAGCTGATATCTGCTGCTTGCACAAGAGAATCAAGTTTGTGACTTTTCCAGAACCTTTCTAGACATCTTGGTTCCTGCAGCTCTGTTAAGTTAACAGAGAAGTGGCTTCAGAAATCTTTACTGGAGTTTGGGAGGTTTCTGTGTTTGTGGCAGGCCTTGCAGAAAGAGTCATCAAAAAACTTAATGAACTTAGACTGTAAGTCAGAACAGATTCTGGAGTTGCCTTTACCAGGAGTAAGTGAAATGTAACTTCATCATGCAGTAGGGTATAATGAATGAACAAGTGATTTCAGTTATTTGTGGCCGTAAGAGCCTGAAGTTCCTTCCAGCCCTTTTCAAATCTTCTTTCTGGATGTGTAATGCTCTGTGAGGTTGCTTATTCTCATCTTCACTTCAACCACTTATCCCTTCAAGTAACTAGGAAGTGGCTGGTATATACAGTGGTACCATAGCTCATGGTAGCTCTGAGGCTTGTAAAAGGTCTTTGGTAGTGAACAGTGCTCAGAAAGCCCTGGTATTTCATTTTATTTGAGTTCCTTACTGCAAGAGGAAAACTTACTGCTTCCCTTGCTCAGGTCACATGATTTTGTAGCCATTTGCATAGCTTCAAAGTGATAAACCACTGAGAAGTACCAAGGGCCAACAACACTCTCAGCAGTCTAGACTCCAGTTTGGTTTGCAATTCAGCTCTTCCTGGGGGCTTGGGGAGCTTGATTACCCCCTAAGCTCAGACAGCCTGGGTTAACTTGTCCCCCTCTGTCTACCATGTCTCCAGAAGGTGTGTGTACACTCCAGGCTTTTCTAAGCACCTGTAGTTGGAGTCTGAAGGTAATTGGCTTTTGGGCTCAAGAGTATTTATTTAAATTTCTTATTGTGCTTAAAGGTCTGTAAAAGATGTGTGTGAGCTTTTTTCTTTTAAGAGTGACATTATTTATTTTCATGAGCATTAAGCTAAATCAATATAAAATACCTAGAATTAGGACAGTCTAGGAGCAACTTTTTTCATGGATATCCCACACATACATGCATAGGGGAACAACAGGCACTGTGGTGTGGATGTATTAGTATAGATCAATATTTGTAAAGATTTTTTTTTTAATGAAGCTTTCTGTGTTTCTGTGCTTGACTTTGGACAGAAATGAACATCATTGTTTAACTCAGTCATCTAATGTAAAGTTTGAGTTGTGCTCTGAGGTACCACCAAGTATTTTTGCACAAATAATGAATGTGAAAATACTAATATAAACCACAGTGTAATAGTAACACATTCTGTTTTGCATCACTTAAACTTGANTGCTTCCCTTGCTCAGGTCACATGATTTTGTAGCCATTTGCATAGCTTCAAAGTGATAAACCACTGAGAAGTACCAAGGGCCAACAACACTCTCAGCAGTCTAGACTCCAGTTTGGTTTGCAATTCAGCTCTTCCTGGGGGCTTGGGGAGCTTGATTACCCCCTAAGCTCAGACAGCCTGGGTTAACTTGTCCCCCTCTGTCTACCATGTCTCCAGAAGGTGTGTGTACACTCCAGGCTTTTCTAAGCACCTGTAGTTGGAGTCTGAAGGTAATTGGCTTTTGGGCTCAAGAGTATTTATTTAAATTTCTTATTGTGCTTAAAGGTCTGTAAAAGATGTGTGTGAGCTTTTTTCTTTTAAGAGTGATATTATTTATTTTCATGAGCATTAAGCTAAATCAATATAAAATACCTAGAATTAGGACAGTCTAGGAGCAACTTTTTTCATGGACATCCCACACATACATGCATAGGGGAACAACAGGCACTGTGGTGTGGATGTATTAGTATAGATCAATATTTGTAAAGTTTTTTTTTTAATGAAGCTTTCTGTGTTTCTGTGCTTGACTTTGGACAGAAATGAACATCATTGTTTAACTCAGTCATCTAATGTAAAGTTTGAGTTGTGTTCTGAGGTACCACCAAGTATTTTTGCACAAATAATGAATGTGAAAATACTAATATAAACCACAGTGTAATAGTAACACATTCTGTTTTGCATCACTTAAACTTGAGTTATATATGTGCTGTGGAAACACACATCTCTGAATACCTCCTATTTATGAACAAGACTGTAGGAGAATCTGGTTCAGTTTCCTCCCTCTTACCTTCTATATTAGAACACTTGTTTTAGAATTACGGTGTATTTTGCAGCAGGAATTTGCAAACAGCTCCTGCAGAATTTTTTCAAACATGAATGATATTTATATATCTAGCCATAAGATTAAAAAAACCTACAATTAAACCAACAACAAAATGAAATCAACAAAACAATTTTTTTAAAGAGTCCAAACCAAACAACCTCTACAAAAAACCACCAGCACATGCCACCCAAACAACTACATAAAACCCCACAAACAGAGCTCCCTTGCCCCCCACAAACTAGTCCTTTTTCTTCTGAGTAAATGCTCCTACTGTTTAGCTGTGGAGTCATAGGTAAGTACACAGTGTGCAGCAGTCAGTGACCTGTGAATATACCAACACTGCATCTCCTGTCAACACATTTTATATGGGCTCCAATCCAGCAGGTGTGCTCAAAGAATGCTCATCCTGTCTGGTCCTTGAGATAAATAAAAGGACCTCTGGGGTTTTAACGTCTGAACATGCCTGAGACACTGGTTTAGGGGATGAGGAAATTCTACTGACACAAACTGTGTTTGTGTATCTCATGACTAATTGGCCTTGAGATTTGGTGAGGTTCTGTGCTGGAGTGGAGTAATGCAGTGGAAGTGCATAACCCCTCTAGAAAGGGCTGTCAAGAGAGGAGGGGAAGAGGGGTGATTTATAAACATTGGTTATGAGGTCAGCAGGGTAGAAGGTAAGCTGTCATATATCCAGGTAGTGGTAAGAGGGAGACAAAATTTGGAGGTTTCTACTGTGTGCCTTAAAATCGGGGAAATGAGTGGAGAAAGCATGTAGAGTCATCCACATGCAAAGCAAAGCACTGACTGTAAATAGTGAATAATCTGGGGGCTACCTAAGACAGGACTGGGCCAGATAGTCCTTGGTAAGTGCTGATCATGGCAGGTGGTGAAAACACCTACAAAGACTCTTAAGCTCTAACCTTCTAATTATGAGAGCATTATTTTGCAGAGATATTGAAGGGATTGTATGAAAGAACTTTAAAAAGATAGAGTTCACAAATAACAGTTTAAAAATCATGAGGGAAAACCCCCAAGGTTTAAACAAAGCAAATAAAAAAGATTTGGTACACCTGAAAGTTCTAGAAGTAAATCAGAAACAGAAAAATGCCAGAAAGATATTTGATAAACAGAACTAACAAGCTTGGCAAGCTATGAAAATGTAATATCCACAGTATTGATTAGTGCATCTGTTGTCATTGTAAATGAAAATACAGATATTACACTGTTTCAGTGAGTCATTGCAGTATTAACCTGAGTATCATGAAGAGCAGCAACTAATTTGAGAAAACCCTACTAGAATACTTGTTTGAAAACATGTGGAAGATAGAAAATATATAGAGAAGCAAATCTTGTTTTTAAAGAGGAAAATGGAACCAATGACCCTCTTAAATTGCCTAAACTGTACTGTAAACTTAAATGGCCCAAATGTGTGAGTAATAGGAAGTTTCCAAGTATTAGTTTAGGAGAAAGATTGCACTCACAATAACAGTCAATGGCTTACTAGAGGACAACAGAGATGATTATTTTTTTAGAATGTGGCATGTTTATGAAAATCCCTGATAATAACAAACTGGGAAGGTCTGCAGGTACGCTGGAAGACAGGATTAGAATCAAAAAGCTTTTAAATCTGAACAGCATCTGAAACATAAAATGCAATACTGTTGGGACAACTAAAATTTCTACAGAAAATAATAACCCTCTTTACAAACACTATGGGAGGAGTGACAGGTGAGGAGGTGCTGTGAAATAGAAAAGCATTTTCAAATACATCATAGTTGAGTGTAAATCAGGAATGATACAGTGCAAAAGACAGCAACATGGAGATCCATGAACAGGAATACCCTTCTGTAAGAACAGAGCTGCTGTGCTGGAGTACTGTGCTCCTTGTATCAGGAAGGATGTCTTGAGGAGAAAACACAAAAGTCACTCAAAAGTCACTACTTAGGAATACAGAGTGAAGGAACTGGGGGTGTTTCTTCTCAAATAAGGGAGACTCTGAGCAGAGGCAGCAGTTTTGCAGAAGCCATGTTCATACTTAGAGCAGATAAGAGAAAAGCTGTGTTCTCTGTAGGCTCCAGTAAACACAGAGGAACTGGATGTGATTACCTTAAATCACACTAAAGGAAATTGAGGAATGAGAATTGTAACCAGACAAGGAGCATACTGTAAGGCTCAGTTGTTTTTTAGGAAAGCAGTGGAAATTCTGCCTTGATGATACTGAATGAAGGAATAGTACATTNTACCTCCTATTTATGAACAAGACTGTAGGAGAATCTGGTTCAGTTTCCTCCCTCTTACCTTCTATATTAGAACACTTGTTTTAGAATTACGGTGTATTTTGCAGCAGGAATTTGCAAACAGCTCCTGCAGAATTTTTTCAAACATGAATGATATTTATATATCTAGCCATAAGATTAAAAAAACCTACAATTAAACCAACAACAAAATGAAATCAACAAAACAATTTTTTTAAAGAGTCCAAACCAAACAACCTCTACAAAAAACCACCAGCACATGCCACCCAAACAACTACATAAAACCCCACAAACAGAGCTCCCTTGCCCCCCACAAACTAGTCCTTTTTCTTCTGAGTAAATGCTCCTACTGTTTAGCTGTGGAGTCATAGGTAAGTACACAGTGTGCAGCAGTCAGTGACCTGTGAATATACCAACACTGCATCTCCTGTCAACACATTTTATATGGGCTCCAATCCAGCAGGTGTGCTCAAAGAATGCTCATCCTGTCTGGTCCTTGAGATAAATAAAAGTACCTCTGGGGTTTTAACGTCTGAACATGCCTGAGACACTGGTTTAGGGGATGAGGAAATTCTACTGACACAAACTGTGTTTGTGTATCTCATGACTAATTGGCCTTGAGATTTGGTGAGGTTCTGTGCTGGAGTGGAGTAATGCAGTGGAAGTGCATAACCCCTCTAGAAAGGGCTGTCAAGAGAGGAGGGGAAGAGGGGTGATTTATAAACATTGGTTATGAGGTCAGCAGGGTAGAAGGTAAGCTGTCATATATCCAGGTAGTGTAAGAGGGAGACAAAATTTGGAGGTTTCTACTGTGTGCCTTAAAATCGGGGAAATGAGTGGAGAAAGCATGTAGAGTCATCCACATGCAAAGCAAAGCACTGACTGTAAATAGTGAATAATCTGGGGGCTACCTAAGACAGGACTGGGCCAGATAGTCCTTGGTAAGTGCTGATCATGGCAGGTGGTGAAAACACCTACAAAGACTCTTAAGCTCTAACCTTCTAATTATGAGAGCATTATTTTGCAGAGATATTGAAGGGATTGTATGAAAGAACTTTAAAAAGATAGAGTTCACAAATAACAGTTTAAAAATCATGAGGGAAAACCCCCAAGGTTTAAACAAAGCAAATAAAAAAGATTTGGTACACCTGAAAGTTCTAGAAGTAAATCAGAAACAGAAAAATGCCAGAAAGATATTTGATAAACAGAACTAACAAGCTTGGCAAGCTATGAAAATGTAATATCCACAGTATTGATTAGTGCATCTGTTGTCATTGTAAATGAAAATACAGATATTACACTGTTTCAGTGAGTCATTGCAGTATTAACCTGAGTATCATGAAGAGCAGCAACTAATTTGAGAAAACCCTACTAGAATACTTGTTTGAAAACATGTGGAAGATAGAAAATATATAGAGAAGCAAATCTTGTTTTTAAAGAGGAAAATGGAACCAATGACCCTCTTAAATTGCCTAAACTGTACTGTAAACTTAAATGGCCCAAATGTGTGAGTAATAGGAAGTTTCCAAGTATTAGTTTAGGAGAAAGATTGCACTCACAATAACAGTCAATGGCTTACTAGAGGACAACAGAGATGATTATTTTTTTAGAATGTGGCATGTTTATGAAAATCCCTGATAATAACAAACTGGGAAGGTCTGCAGGTACGCTGGAAGACAGGATTAGAATCAAAAAGCTTTTAAATCTGAACAGCATCTGAAACATAAAATGCAATACTGTTGGGACAACTAAAATTTCTACAGAAAATAATAACCCTCTTTACAAACACTATGGGAGGAGTGACAGGTGAGGAGGTGCTGTGAAATAGAAAAGCATTTTCAAATACATCATAGTTGAGTGTAAATCAGGAATGATACAGTGCAAAAGACAGCAACATGGAGATCCATGAACAGGAATACCCTTCTGTAAGAACAGAGTTGCTGTGCTGGAGTACTGTGCTCCTTGTATCAGGAAGGATGTCTTGAGGAGAAAACACAAAAGTCACTCAAAAGTCACTACTTAGGAATACAGAGTGAAGGAACTGGGGGTGTTTCTTCTCAAATAAGGGAGACTCTGGGCAGAGGCAGCAGTTTTGCAGAAGCCATGTTCATACTTAGAGCAGATAAGAGAAAAGCTGTGTTCTCTGTAGGCTCCAGTAAACACAGAGGAACTGGATGTGATTACCTTAAATCACACTAAAGGAAATTGAGGAATGAGAATTGTAACCAGACAAGGAGCATACTGTAAGGCTCAGTTGTTTTTTAGGAAAGCAGTGGAAATTCTGCCTTGATGATACTGAATGAAGGAATAGTACATTGTAGTTGATTCCAGCTTTGTGCAATAGTAGGGGCTAGATTATCTCATAGAGTCCTTTCCACAAATATTTTCAGTAAAATTCAACAATGAGTTTACTGCCAAATAGGTTTTAAGAATATAAAGTCTAGACTCAGCTCTCTTTGTTCATTTATGACTGACTTCTTGAGCCAAGTGTATCTTCACTGGGTGGCCGATGAACTAAAATTAGGGCCTGATGTTTTGGAATGCGAGTCAATGGGTTCATTGCTGCTTTGGCTTCTGAATTATTCATGTGTTGTATTTGTCCTGATAGTAAGGGCTTACAGAGCAGGTTCAAAGAAATATTTGCTTACAGATTAATATGATTTTTTCTGTCAGTTGTAACACTTCTGATAATATTCATTCAGATATACTGAGGCTTTAGTGCTTATTCTGTTCACATTCTTCAAGCCTTTTGTTACCCTTGTCAGCCATGAGCCTTATCAGCAAGCGTTCTGAAGCAGTACAGCTAGTCACTGATGGTGTTTCCATAGTCTGGGAGAAGCCTCAGTTACCCTATGGCTAGCTTTAAAACCAGAAAGGAAACCATCAGTTTTCTCTGTGACCTGCAGCAAAACTGGGAGTCAAACAGTATTGTAGCTGGTTTTGCCTTGCCATCTATGAGTTTAACTTAAGAGTAAAGTAAAATGAATATGAGAGACTTCCAGTCACAATATTTTTATTATCACCATTCTAAATAATAGCTATTTAGATGGTTAGTTGGAAAACTTAATAAAACTTTTCATAAAACACTGGAAGTATATGGGAGTATGTGTGAGAGAGGAGGAGAAGGAGACATAAATTGAAAATCCTGTTTTCAAAAGGAAGGATTGCCAACAAAGGAGGGTAGACTCATGCGATCTGGGAGTTGGTATTTTGTATTTCTTGATTGGGAGCATCTCTTTAATTCACAGAAAATTTCAGAATATGACACTGCATTTCTAGGAAACACTTAAGCAACTGTAGAAAAAACTTTTCTTCTGCAAATGCATAAAATGGACATTAAAAGTGTCCTCTATCCCCTCCCAAACAGAAATTCAGCAATGAGCTGGGAGCTCTCTGTGACCTGCCCCAGCTCTCCAGGTGTCAGGGCTGTGATGGAAGCACAGGCGGGCTGAAGCAGCCAGTGCTGGTTCAGCAATGGAGCCATCCCAGAGCAGGGGCTGAGCTCTGCTGGTGCCTCAGCCTGGGAAGCAAAGCTCCTGCAGCTCCTTGTGCCCTGCCAGACTCATGCTGGCTTTGCCAGTACCTGCTGGGGTTCATGCAGCTTATCCCATGTGCAGGTGTGACAGCAGCAGGAGAGAGACTTTGAAGTTAATAATACATTGTGCCTGTGGAGTTTAGATGCCTCTATCTATAATCAGCACAGAGTGAGGCTTCCATGACTGAATGTATTTGTAAATGCACATAGTTCTTACTATGTCCTGCTTATACCCTTGAGCTGGTTCTTTTTTTTTTTTAATGTTAAAAAAAGACACCAATCGATGGTTTAAGTTCCTAAGAAATTTTTTTTCTGGAATTAAGGGTTTGAATTTTTGGAGGGTATTTCCGAAAAGAGTAGTGTTCCTGGGTCTTATGACAGGAAACCAGTGTGGATAAGTTCAAATAAGTGGAATCTAGGACATGTTTCTAAATACAGCACTCTTGAGTCGCTCCTTTGGTTTGAGAGGGGCTTGTCTTTATTAAGGAGTGAGTGTTTGTCAGTTTAAGTTCTATGGGTGTGTAGTTCTACAGCAGGTTAAGAAGAAACAAAAGGATGCTTATTAATCTTGCATGTTTAAACATTTTCAAGTTTACTGAGGAGGAAGCTGGCTAGAAAGTCAGTGTTGAAGCTCATTTGTTAATGTTTGTTGTAGGCATTTGCACTGTTATTTGTTTTTTGAATCATTCTAATATCTATAGAGGGTGTTACAAGGTGGCATAATCTGAGGGACAGCAATGAAACTGTGAGCATGTGTGTTGTGACAAGCCCTTGCTATTTTGGCAATGTCCATCAATGTCATAAGGAAAGGCCTCTGGTAAAATTAAACTAGCATTAAAATATGGGGAAAGGGAGAGAATTTTGGCAGTCTTAGTGAATGGATTACTTCTTCCATAAAGACAAACCATTGATCATCCTCATAACCTCTTTTTCCTCATGTTGACACATAATTCTCTAATTTTGTGTTTTTCCATTGAGTAATGGTTCTGCCAATTCATCCTCCCAAACTTTAAACATGAAATTTTGCCACTTTTTGTCCGCTGTCTTCTCTGTCTTGTGTTACAATGAACTGTTTGTCATGTTGGCTAACATTTCACTGTACTTCTATCTCTTGGGTAGCTCTTTCTAGATTATAAAGTGTAGGGCTGGAATTCAAATATTTTTTTCTGTATTTGTGTAACTCTGTATGGGCAAAGTCTGAGCCCCAGCATGGAGCTCATATTGGCTGTAAGAGTTCAGAGAATGAATGTTCCACTGTAGTTTGACAGTCATTTCCCATTAATGTTACAACTTGAGCAGTGTGACCTGTAAGACTTAGGAAAATTCATTGTAATACCAGAATTTCCTCCTCTACATGTAAGTATATTATTTATGGCAAAATGAAGTGTGATTATTGTCTAAACACTTTCCTATATTGAATACTAATCTGCAGAGAATGAGTGGCAGCCAGGAAAAGCAATGCTGGTGGGAAAAGGCGCTCTATTCTCCCCTTTTTCCTGCATCACAATGTGAAGGTAAGCACCTCTGCCTGTTAGAACTAACTTGCTGTTGCACCCATATTAGAATGAAATGCTCCTTGTTACGGATTAGAATTGCTGCAGATTAATTTGATTTATTGTCTGTATTTTAAAAACCCGCACCAGTAAGCTTCCACAAAAAAAATCTCTCATCTGAGAGAGAACCGGGATGCTTCAGTTGCACTTGTAGTAGACCTCTAGCATGATTCTAAATTGGTTTTAAAAGAAAGTGGTTTTAAAATAATCTTAACATTTACACATATTTACTTAATTCCAAAGCCTGCAATTAAATAAACAGGAAATCTCTGATTATGAAAACACTTTATTACATTTTTTAATGTTTCATCCTGAAAAATAGTTCTTAGGTAGATAAGTCTATAAGAATGTGAAAACACGATGATTACCTTTTATGGGTATGCATAAATAACATGCCAGTTATTCAGCGAATGTGTGGAATCTCTTTGAGGCTGGAAAGGAGAGGGATTTGCCACTTGGCCACTCCTTTCATTCACACTGACAGACTGGGAATTTTTCTGTCCTGCACAGAGAGCAAGTCCAGTCTTAGTAGGCAGGCTGCTCGTGACCAGGAGCAGGTGTACTTCCAGCACTCCCAGGAATCCCTAGCATCTGACAACTGACTCAAGCCCAGGTTTTCAGTGGACCGACAAGAATCCCGGCAGCTTTTTTTGCCCGCATACCAATTCACCTTTTCTGTCTCCAGAGCAAGAAGCTAAACAAGACCATTCTGAATTAGTATCCTGAATTGACAGGATATCTGGTGCTTTCTCTTAGTACAGGCTCAGGGTGAGAAAGTTTTGATTTAAGACCTGGTTCCTTAGTAGTTTGAAAGTAGATTAGTCAGTTATTATTTTTGAAGCACACCTTTAAGCGCAACCAACTAAAACTGTGTTCTTGGTTCCAGAACAACCTTACTTTGGTGTTTAGGACAGTTTGGGTGACTTCCAAGAACATTTTAACTTTTACTTCACTCCCAACTGTAGAAGTGTGCCCCGTGCAGGAGCAGATGGGCGCTCAGAGCTGCCATGTTGGCCAAAGCCGTCAGTCCGTCAGTCTTCCCACAGGGGGACCGGGGTCCCCCGCAAAGCCGCGGCGCTGGGGCTGCCCCCTGGCGGCCAGCACCGTGTGTGTCAGGGACAGCGCCGTGTCTGTCAGGGACAGGGCCGTGTCTGTCAGAGACAGCGCCGTGTCTGGGACAGGGCCATGTCTGTCAGGAACAACACGATGTCTGCCAGGGGCAGGGCCATGTCTGCCAGGGGCAGGGCCATGTCTGTCAGGAACAACACGATGTCTGCCAGGGGCAGGGCCATGTCTTCCAGGGGCAGGGCCATGTCTGGCAGGGACAGCGCCATGTCTGGCAGGGACAGCACCATGTCTGGCAGGGACAACGCCATGTCTGGCAGGGACAGGGCCATGTCTGCCAGGGGCAGGGCCATGTCTGTCAGGGACAGGGCCATGTCTGGCAGGGACAGCGCCATGTCTGGCAGGGACAGCGCCATGTCTGCCAGGGGCAAGGCCATGTCTGTCAGGGACAGGGCCATGTCTGTCAGGGACAGCGCCATGTCTGGCAGGGACAGGGCCGTGTCTGTCAGGGACAGGGCCGTGTCTGTCAGGGACAGGGCCATTTCTGGCAGGGACAGCGCCGTGTCTGGCAGGGACAGGGCCATGTCTGTCAGGGACAGGGCTGTGTCTGTCAGGGACAGGGCCGTGTCTGGCAGGTACACTGCCATGTCTGTCAGGGACAGGGCCATGTCTGTCAGGGACAACACCATGTCTATCAGGGACAACACCATGCCTGTCAGGGACAGCAGAGCCATGGTTCGCTCTGTGCGACTCAGTTTTTAAACAAGACCGGGACTTGATCCTTGATCTTCACAGGTGACATTACTCTTCCACAAAGTTTTTTCTGTACCCAGTTTTCAGTATGGGTACTTATATGTGGGTGTTGATGCATGTGATCCATATATGTCTATCTACATGATAGATGTTGATATTATATATACAAGTTTACTCTGGTAAGTAGAAATCGTAGCCATTCACATCAATTGCGGTTCTTGCGTTTCAGTGAGGAGCAGGCTACTGTTTCAGTCTATACAGTATGGATATAGAAATAGGAGTGATGTGGAACACAATGCAATATCAGAATTGAAAAATGTACTGAACCATTTATCATAAAAAAAATCATTCTTGTTCTTTGGTATTTTAGGTGTTTTTCTTGACTAAGTAGCTTCTTCTTTTACTATTAGTTATTCAGGTAGGATTTGATGAAGTTTCCATGAGGTACTTTGGTGATTTCCTTATGGGTGTCAGACCATAAAAACCCCCACAAGCACAGAGTTTACATGGCATAGAGTGTGAATTTCAAGAATACATCTCTGGATGCTGAAATTTGTGGTAAATGTAAATAACAGTGTTCCTCAATTCTGTTTTTTCTTCCTTTGCATCTGAAACACCCCCACAAAAACAATATAAGAGTGCTATACAAATGCCAAGGGAGAGAATGGTGTAGGAGAACTTGCAGATGTAAAGGAAGTATCCAATGATGATGAACATCTTTTAGATTTTAATATGGTAAGTTTGTCAATGGTTTGGGGGAGGAAGTTTTTTTCTTATTTTATAAGGGTGGGCTACTGCATCTTTCCTTTCATCACAGTTCTCAGTCTATCCTCAAATGAAATTCCTGCAAAAACCTTCAAAAACTTCTCTTCTCTTACTTTGTTTTTTAACCTCCTCTGCATCTTAAGCATCTTTCTAAAAGTTCCTCAGGGTGTTGTACTTTGGGGAGTACAACCCTTTGTACAAACAGCTTCTAGTAGATAAGCTTCTAGTAGATAAGCAAAGCCAGTTTCCTTTGGGAATGCTTGCCATTTTCTTGTCATGAGTGTTAAACATGGGTCTTCTTTTCCTTCAAGTTCTAATTTCAGTAAGTGTAGAGTGAGCTGAAGTGCACTATGAGGGCAGAAAGGACCAGCAAACAAAGACATAAAGATAATATATGCTGAATACTGTCCTCATTACAAGCGAAAAAACTCTTGTTTTTTTCTCTAGGGAAAAAATTTCATGTATACATGTGTTTATTGATATACCTTTAAACTTCAGAGTGATGATAGTGCTTAGTTTAACATTATGACATGCTTGCTATGGCTTTACTCATTCAGATGAAAATATATTTAAAATACATTTGCTTGAAGTTTAGTCAGATCTGTGCTGTGTTTTCCTACTATTTAATACTTACTATCAAGTTTTGGAGATAACTTTTACAGTAATTTTTCTAACATGAACTGTGGTAAAGATACATCCTGAGTTCACTTTTGATTCTCTTGCTGTGTTGTGCAAATCCTAAAATTAAGGAATAGGACAAAATAATAAAAGCACCACCTTTTTTCCCTGCTGTTCTGCAGTCCTTTTTACATAGTGGACTAAGTCAGGAATGAGGAGGACTTGCCCTGTAATTGTGGCATCTTTCTTGGACAACTAAAAATCCATATAACCTCCCAGCCCAGAGAAAAGCAAGCATGTTCTTTATTGTTCCCCATCAACACTGTCAGTTTAAATCCTTAGGTTTCTTCTGTTTATGAAGCAAGATGTGCAGATGATATAAATGCTGAGGCAAAACCAAATGGCTTCAGGAAGAAGATCTACTCCAGTGATAGCTCCAGCTCTGAAGACACAGCTTCAGAAGGTGGAAGCGAATGGGCTGATCCATGTGAGGAGGAGCTTTTTTCTCGAACTCAACTGTAAAAACTGCAGAGTAGAGCAGATGATTGAAAAGTAGCATGAGATGGAAAACTTATCTTTCTTGAGGGTCTGTAGCTCTAAAACAACAACTTGAGTTTCCTCTTCAGTTAATGGATTCAGATGTGTATTTATCTTTCTCTTCTTGCTTATTTTATAGATGAGGACACAGCTGTCCTGTTGAAGATTTTTTTCCCAAAAAATACTGTTAAATTCTTGGCTATTTGAACTAGACTAGATTGTGTTGTCAAATCAAGAATGGATGTGCATGTGCTTGTCTTAGTAGTACCACTGCTTTTTTGCATCTTAATTGCAGTTATTTTCTTTCGTAACTGTAGCCCTACCACTATTACGATCTTCTTAGCATCGCAGTGTCTACAACTACTTCTGCTATTCAGAGACTTCAGCTTTCTGCACATTAGGCTTTGTTCTTTAAGAACTGGGAGATAAATACTTAACACTGTAATCTATCAGTGCCTTTCTGAATGCAGGAGAAAAGCATGAATGACTTGTCCAGTCTTCATTCAGTAAATCTCATAACTTTGAAGTAGGAACAACAGGGTTGTGCTTTAGAGACTTACAGAAACTGTGTTTTCTATCCTATGATTCCCCCCCTCCCACAAACCAACAGTGAGGATACCATGGTTTGTATTTTTGCTAACTGGAGAAGCCAAGGATTTTTTGTAGGTATGGAGGCAATGTGGGGTTTATTTTTTTCCTTTTTTTCTTTTTTTTTTTGTCCTTTTTAGCAATTTGCCAATGTGGGGCAGAAGTTCAAAAAGTAACACCAAAAATAAACCACTGGGACGATGTGTGGATTGTTGTGAATTTTGTTAATGAGTAATGAGAATGTTGTCTTGTTGCAGATGAAGGCATTCATGTAACCTGCAAAAGCATCCTGTAACTGAACTTGAGCCTGAATGACTGAAACTCTCTAAAATGCTCAGTGTTCAATGTTTTAAATGCAAAGGGTCAGTGCTTCACTTGAAAGAAATCCTGTGGCTGCTGCAGTTAGCTGCTGTTATGGCTGTAATTTAGTAAATCTCGTAGTTCATTTTGTGTTTCTGAGAGAATGTGTGGGGCAAGTTATGTGTGTGGTGGGTGGGGGTAGGGAAGGTGATGACTTACAACATACATGTGTGATTGCAGTAGTGATTGTTGCTTTATGTGACTTGCTTTTAAATTTTCTTTTGTTAACTTAGAAAGTCAATACATTGTCAAGTTGCATCTGTACAAGACTATCAACTCCTTCTGCTTTTAACACATTATGCAAAATGTATAAGCCAGGAGGAGCAATATTTGCAAAACTAAACATTCTGAGTTTTTAACAACTCCTAGTTTAAAAGATGACAACAACTAACTAGTCTACACGATCGCAGCATGTCTATAACACCAGGAAGTGCAGAAAGTCCAATACTGACTTGAAAAGCTTCACCATTATTTTTGACAGGCAATAAACCTCACAAGAAACATAGCTGTTTGAAATGTGAGCTGAACTGCCTTTGAAATATGTTCTGCGCTAGAAATGCTTTCTGAGTAACTGGGTTTTGTTGCCTTTATTCAATTGACAGTGTAAGAATTCAAATACGTGATTGGGAAACCATGCCGGTCTTTGTGCAACGCTTTTGGTGAGATCCTTACTAAAACTGGCTTGGTTGCCCTTACCCAAGGACTTTCTTTTGGTCCTTCTCTTAGACTATGTTTTAGGGTTTGTATTCATACAGCAAATCTTTTGACACTTTTCAGTTTCTTTTCTTAATTTATTTGCAGACTTTGAATAGATTTTATATATTTTACTTTCTTCTGGAGCTTCCTTGAGAGGTTGTTTAGCACCTGCACTGAAACTAGTTAACTGTAACACGAAAGGAAAAAAGAACTTTACACACAAATTCTTCAAATCACTACAGTGAAGAATGGAATTGAATTCATTTGAGAACAGGAAGTGACCAAGTGGACATATTTCAAACACAAACTTCAGCTCAGTTAATTCTGGCTAGAGCTTCTTCCTTGGTAAGAAAGGGCTCAAAAGTAACAAAGGTGTTGCTCATAGTTACACTGTGGCATGTAATGATTCCAGCACCTTTGGGGAAAATAAAATCCTATCTTGAGCTTGGGCAATAACAAATTGTCTTTACTTGTTTTCATAGTTTAATGGCTAAAGCTCTAAGGCTTTCAGTGAGAGTTGAAGTGTGGTTTTTAGTTTTTCTATATGGATAGAAACACACACCAACAACAATAACAACAAGAAGAGCATTAAAGGTTGGCATACGCTGAACCGCACTGTGGGATGAAGCGCATTGCATATCCATAGCATTGAAGTATCAGTTTTCCATTCCTGGGCTGAAATTTGTTTCTACTTTTTGCTTCAAGTGGTTGTATTGTTCTGATTTCACGTACACCAGAGTAACTGATTTTGTTTTCTTGTGGAGTTACTTAACACCGAATAAAAATATAAAAGGACAATTGGATGGTGTGTGTGTGTGTCTTCATTTTCTTCAGCTAAAATGCAAAATATAAATACAACATGCAGTTAAGCATTAAATATTCTGGATAAATGGCATGACATGCTTAATTTGGGAGTCCTTTTCATTGCTGTAATTCATGTTTGGAAAACATGAGACCTTTTAAAAAAAATCAAACCGAAGCAAACCCAGACCCTCTCTCACAAAATAGTTACAGAACTTGTATGGAATATGGGATATAACCCAGCAGATTTCTATTTCTGCTTTTAACTTGTGTTCAGCCATCAGGTAACCAGTATCTCACTAATTCCATGGCTGCACCTCCTTTCAGAGAAAGGAAAAAACACCCCAACAGCTCACATTCTGCTTGGTGGAGCCTTGTGCATTTTGGTGCAGGCAGAGTAACCTGGGATTCCATGCAGAATGAATTCTGCTGAATTAGAAGTTCAGTGAAAACAACATGGAAACACACACTGGGAAATAATTGAAGTGCCTCTGTAAGGTCCGTGAGTGAATACTTTTGTTCAAATTGGTAGTTGAAACTTTAAAAGGCATATGTTGTTTTTAATTATTTCTTAAATACAGCAGAAGTAGTATATTTTCATTGCATTTATAGAAGGTACTTGATAAAAGAACTATATTTCATCAATCAGGTTTTTCAACTCCTGTATCTGAATTAATATTAAATACACATATAGTAAAGAATTAGTTTCCAGTGCAAACAATACTTCTGTCATGCAAAAACTGCCACTGTATAGTCCTAGAGCAAGTGCATCTGTCAATGGTAGGACAGGCTGGCTGTAAATGCCTGTCACACTGTGCCTTCATGGCAGTGTCTGATGTGAAAATACAAAGAAAGGCAGTGAACCTTCTGGAAAGCCAGGATTCCTTCACAGTAACTCATTCTTTCCCTGCCAGGACCAGCATAGTTAAGTATTATCCCCAATGAATTAGTCATTACCTTCCACATACAGCATTTCACATAAATTTCTTTTATTACCTGTGAAACTAATAGCAAAAAGACTCCAGAGGTTTGGGACAAAGGAGTCTTTACTGAAACATTTTAGATTCCTACTGTAAGACTTCTGGTCCATTGTTCAAGTTCCTCTCAAAATGTATTACATGCAAATGCTTAATAAATTTTATGGCCTACCTCTGCTCCAATGGGATGATAATGGGATGAACAGGAAAAAAACAGCTGCCAGAGCTGAAGTGGGCCAACATGCTGCTGAGAAAAAGCCACTGAGTGACAAAGCACCGGTGTCCCTGCCCTACTTCATCCGTGTATAACAACTTCACCTGTAAACAGTGAGGACAGAGGCTGAGCTGAGAGGCTGCCATGGGCACTGCCTTCTGCCTGACTGCCTTCTTGTAGGGCAAATGGTTCTGGAAGGACAGTGTCTGCCATTACTGCATTTGCAGCTAATCCAAGAACCAGGGGCTGCTAAAGCACTACAAAGTCTCTGTCCCTCTGTTAACAGCAGTAACAGCCATTTAAAGTGCTACAACTGCTTGTCACATAAAGATTTTGGGATTTGCTGATGAAGGGTTAACTGCAATCATTTCTGCAGAAGCCTTATTTTACTCACTGCAAGCAGAGACACGGGAGAAGCAGCAACTCTCCTTGTCTCATAAAACTGAGAACACTCAAATTCTTGAATTTCTTCTAAAACCATTTTTCCTTCTAAGCACTAAAAATACTGTTAAAAAGTATACATGAGTACATTTTCAGATTCATCTCTGCTTTCCTGTTGGTAGCCATGGAAATGCTCAAGCAAAGAACGGTACAGTAGCAGTACTGAAAGCAAATACATAAGCACTGCCTAAAAAAAGGGATGCCACTTCCACCTGCTAGAGATTTTTAGGAACATATTAGAAAAATGTGTCAGAAATTATGTAATGACCCACAAACTTGTGTAGTTTTTCCCTTCATTCATCCCCAATTTATGTTTGAAAAAAAGTACAACTTGTGTGTTGTTTGGGCCTACTGTCCGAAGAATAATTTGCCTCATTAATCTCTACCTGCTATGGTGGGCCAGCCTGATCCCTTACAGAGACAGGACAGAAACTGGTGGTGTATTTTTCATTTTTTGCAGTTACTTTATTTGTGCAATAATAAATATTAATGTTTCCAATACCCTTTTAGTAGGATTTTGCCTTTTTACTTTTTTTCTTACATTTCATAACTTCTAATTTTTTCATTGCTATTTGGCTTCTAGTGGTCCTCACTTTGCAATGGAGTTCTAGCCCTCAATCATTTGCCTCTGGAACCTTCATCTATTTGACAACAAATTCTTCAGGAAGTCTAAGTTGTTATTCATGGGTTTTAGATATTTTTCCAACATTTTTCCTGTTATTGTATTCAGTATAAAAATATTAAATTCTTTGAATCACTGCAGTTCCATTGAGGCATAATAATCTGTTACCTGCCCAAACTGAATGTTACTTAGTTTCCTTCATCCCTACTAGGTCTAGACAACAATTGATTTTAATACAGTACATTTTTAATTTGTAGTGAGTTCCGATAGATGTTGCCATGTTGGCAATTGCTCTAGAATAGATCTGTTTTCTTTTGGAAATGTAATTTAAATACTGCTTGCTTAAGAGAATAAATCTGTTCTAGAACCCCAGCTTTTCATTATGCAGCTGTGCATAATAACAACCATGTTTCCTTCTCTGGCATGATTTAGTGATGAGCGAAGATCTGTAACAGAGGTACCGTGGAGGCTTTGTGAGTGATTATGTATGGACACTCAGGATTCTGCAATTCTGAGATATTATGCAAGGAGTAATGTTTTTAGTTGATATAGTTTTACTCCTTCACACCTTATTACTCATGTTGTCTTTCCAACAGCTTGTAGACAGCGATAGAAACAATCCTGTCACGCATCGTGTTTCAGTAATACCAGTTCAAACATGCTGGAAAGCCTCACACACTTTCCCCTGTCTTTCCTGCTCTTCATTTTCTTGCTGTCTCATGGAGGGAAACCATCTCAGTCTATTCTTACCCAGTGGCTTCCTCATCCTTATCAGGTCTAAGTTCCTATAGGAAGAGGCAGCCTTTTGGGATAATCAAATAGCATGTTCTCCAGCTGTTCCTGATTCACCCCAAACCTATTAAAATGGCCTGGTGTACAGACAGTCCACCTCTAGTAGGAATGCCATGCAGATGGTGGCTGTGCTATCAAATACAGACAGGCAAAAATAGTTTGGTGTGAACAAAATTAATTTCTGATGAATCTGAAATAGAAGAGCATAATACTCATTCCTCAAAAGCATCACCATTTGCTTCCAAGGTATTGAAGTTTTCCACAGAATTTTGCCCTTTTCATTGCTACGAGTCAGTAGAAACTTGAATATATTCTTTGTTCCCTTTTCTTGTGCCATATAACATGAAAGGATTATTTCACTGTGCCTGCAGGTAATCCTGTAAAGCAAGGAGGCAAAGGAGCAATGTCTCCTGTATTGCTGACATTTGCTTTTCAGAGAGAGCTTCTCTGTCTCTGATGGATAACAGCGGGGAGTGTCCAGCACTGCCACACTTGGTACCCTTGCACTCAGGCCTGGGTGAGCCAGAACTGCCTTGAATCACAGAGATGGCAAGTGGAGGCAGGAGCTGTTGGTCAGCTCACACTGATGCACAGCTGCTGTACATTCACAACATGCTAATATTTTCTTTAAAATAAAGAAAAAAACCCCTGTCCTCTAGCTTATGGCAGAGAATTACTGACTTAGAAGAGCTGCACAGTGGATTCAAATGAAGCTCAGTTTGGCTGGCTCTGAAAGCTGCTTGCATCACACTTGGCTTGTGATGAATTAAAATTCAATCTAGATGTTCTCATCTAGCTCTTAAAAAATAAATTTGAAGTTGTATCAATTACAAAATTGCTGAAGCTTCAAAACAGAACTGAAAGGCTAAGCAGAGAATGCTTTCTCACATCTACAGGCATCAGAAGCATGACAGAAAATTGCATTTCTGTTATTTGACTCTAATGAAACAGAGGAAGGACAGGTATTTGGTGTACTTTTATCATATATTGCATATTTTAGAGAAATCACCAAGACAGAAGAGAGCAAAAACTTCATGCTTTCTTGCAGAATAACCATAAACCTGGGATATCAAACTCTGTTGGCATGAATATGAGCCTGTATGACAGCTTTTGAACAGAATGTTAAAAAAAATTAAATTCTGTAGCACCAGGCTATTAATAGACATGTAGAAGGTTTTTTGCCCACCAGGTGAACATCAATTGCCAGTTTGAGGCTGCTCTATGTAACATTTCATGTCTACACAACAGCTGCATACAAGACACTCTTAAACAAAACATGATTTTATTCCACAAATTTTTATAAAATTAAGTGTGCTGCAGGTTTACTTGACCCTGAATCAGTGGCAAAAGACTGATAATAACCGTGCTGCTTTTATGTGCCACAATTAACTTCTTATCACATTCTGAGGATTTACTTACAACCCATGTGTTTAAACAGGAAGAATTGATTCCTGTGTGCCCTTCTGTGTGGACTTAAATTTTGCACAGCTGCTGCAAAATAAAGGTGCTAAAGGTCCCCTTTATGCTGAGTTATGCTTTTGTACTTCCTGTACCTGGCAGTACCTGTTCTGTTTCCTTTCAGTAATTAGCACATGCCACACTTCATCACAGCTAGTGGTGTGACACTACTTAGTCACAGTGTGAGCCCTTCAGCTTTTCCCCAAACTGAGGGAAATAATACACAACATTTGCAGACAGAAATTTACCTTATCTGGGATGGAGGGGCATGAACAGACTGATACTAACTGCTAATGCAAAACACCTTTTGGTAACATTTCATGACAACCAGAGATGCTACTTCCCCTTTCCTAGGAGTTACACAGCCATTCATGCACAATACAGGGGTGGTTCTTTTGTATTGACTGGGCTGCAATTTTCTGTGACTTTCCATATGCTCTGCTTACCACTGAAAGATTCTGCAGCAAGTTTTTCTAATTGTTTCTTCTAAATTATATTAGCTGGGAGCATCATTATTTCCTGTACAGGCACTCTGCAGAAGTAGAGAGGTCCTGACTGTTTCCATTCTTTTATTTACCCTGGGAACCAAAAAACTGACATAGGTACAATGACACATCATGATGACAATACTCTCTTCTGGTTGCTCCAACAGAATTGATTCATACTCGCAAAAACAGAAGAAAAATTTAATAAAAGGCATTAATGAGAGTATAAGCTCCAAAAACCCTTTGCATAAAAACAAGTTTATAGTGCCTCTCAATTAGTTTGCTTTTATTTACCTTTATTTATTTACATTTAATATGGAAGCTCTCTTACAGAGACAGTAGTCATTTTCAAAAGAAGATATGGAAAAATTAGTGCCAATCTTAAATAATTTTATGTTGATACCCATCTTAGAAATACAGCAGACAAAGAACTGACCCAGTCACAGAAACAAACTACCTGCAGAATTTTTGATTGATGGTAGATTTTCAGAGCAGTTTCAGAACAATCTAATTCTTATCTTCATAGTATGGAATTGGTGTCAACAGGGTCATGGTGGCAAGTACTTCGGTACAGGTTTACCTCAGCCTCTCACGATTTATTCAAGTGTAACTTCCCCATATCAAAGCTTGAACAATCATGGGTTTGCACCACTTCACAGCGAACCAGCTGCCCCAACACAAGTTCAGATATTTGTGTCTGCTGCCCTCACACTTCCAGCTTCAGTTGTAGACAGGAGAGGTGTGAGGTGACGGGAGTGCTTAAATCCCCGGTTCAGATGGGGGCAGTTTTATCTTACCACCATTCCAGAGACATGATCACCGACTCTAGGTGCAAAACATGTGACCTTTACAGAAAACAAAACAGCGCCGAGCTTCACAGCTGATAAGGAAACACGACAGCTCTGCTCGTGTCAGGTGCTGACTGCTCGGAAATCAGTGTGGGGGTAGAGCAGGGTGTGCACAGCTCCACCCCCAAAAGGGCGCACTTTGAGACGAAGGTGATGAGAATGGAAAGATAAAAATACAAAAATCGCGATTACCACCCTAGAGCTTCCACTTTTGGCATTACAGAGCGTAACGCCAGTTCCACAGAGCTAGGGACACACCTGCACACGATACCTCCACACGTTCCGCAGCCCACACTTCCACACCCGCTGAATTTTGGTTTTCCCCAACACGAGCGCAGCCCGCCCACCCACTCGCTTCCCCCGGGCACGGCCAGGGCCGCCCGCCGGCCCCGGCAGTAACGCGGGACGGGCTGCAGCGCCTGGCGGCCAAAAAGTGGCTCCTGCCGAGCACGGGGCTCGTTGAAACGAACGCTCTCAGCCATAGCCCCGTTTCCCTCCGCTCCGGAGACTCCTCGGAACCAGCACCCGAGCCACAGCCCCGCTCCCGGGGCGCCTCCGCTACCGAGCCAAGCGGCCACGGCCACCGACCCCGCCACGGGCGCTAGGGTGATTCAAAATGGCGGCCGCTGCCCCTCGCCCCCCTGCGCGCAGGCGTTCCCTTTCCCGGCGGGCGGGGCTTCCCCGGCGCGCCGGGCAGGGGGAGCGGAGGCGGGGCGGGAGGAGTCCGGGCTGCGGGGGTTGGAGCATCGCCGGAGCAGCCCGGCACCTGTCCCGCAGCCAGGTGTGCGCCGCCGCTGCCGCCATGGGAGGCCCCGCGCTATGCCGAGGGGGTAGCCGACGAGGGGCGGCCGCTCCGCCTCAGCCGCGCTGAACCCGGCGCTGCTCCGCGGGGACCGGAGAGCAGCGACATGGAGTGCCCGCCGCAGCCGCCGGCCGCCTCCTAGTCCCGCAGCAGCGGCTGTGGGGCGCGTCGGGCATGGCCCAGCGTGACGAGAGCGACGGAGGGCAGCGCTACCCCGGTGAGGCGTCCGGGCTCCTCGGGGCTGTTCCTGCTCGGGCGGCGGCGCAGCCCCGCCGGTGCTGGGGGTGCTGGCGGTACCTGTTGGTGCGAGGGGCAGAGCCCGGGGCCGAGCGGGGCGGGCGGGACGGAGCAGCCTCAGCACCGAGGGGCCGCGCTGGCCGCCGGGCTGACTTACTCGGCCGTGGCCACGTAAAAAAGTTAACAGGAGCAGGTGGGCTGAGCCCTCGGAGTGTTCACCGAGTGGATTGAAGACCGCAGAGAAGAGTGAGCGCTGCTGCCTCAAGGCTTTGGTTGTGGCTTTTTTTTTTTCTTTCGGTTGTTTCAGTTTCTTTGGGGTGTTTTGTAAGCGAAGGCCGCTAGCTCGGAACCTTCGCAGAGCGAGTCGGGTTCAGCCCGTGAGAAGGAAGCAACTTTCATCTCGCTGCCTCTCTTCTAGCCGAGGTTTCCTAGGCAATTCCCAAAGACGAAACAAAACTACATCTCACAGCAGCTGAAGTTCTCCCGACGTTGCTGCTAATTTAATGTGGTTCACAGAGTTTTCAGTAATAATGGTGTGGGGAGGGTAAAGCCCTGTAAAGCGCTCCTGGAGCAGAGGCTTTAGCAGAGCACTGTAACTTGTTTGTATTGCTTGTCTGACGGAGCAAAAACAATCGGAAAGCGGTGAATAGCTTACTTGCGATTACTCTCCGAGCACTCCGCTCAGAAGCCAGCTTTGTAAAGCTCACACTTCTAAAAGGTCACCAGCTGAGAGTTAGATAATAGTCATCTTAATTAAAACAAAACAAAAAAATCCCCACTATTTTCTTTTCTTTTTGCCAGTAAAGTTTTGGCAGTACTTGCATAGGTAACCTGAATTGCTGTATCCCATGTTTAATTAAAGGGCAGACTTTTTCCAGTTTCAGGAGTTCTTCACTGTTAGCAATGCTGTGGCTGTTAGAACGTGCACACAAATGGAACAAAGAAATCTTTAATAAACAAAACTGAGTTTGATGCTCTTGTGCACCAAGGTCACTCAAAGCTGCCCTTGATAACAGCAATGTTTCTTGATACATGCAACAAAAATAATATCAAAAGCATGGAGAATATAAGCCATTAATTAAAAAAAAATATCTTTAAGAAGAAAAAAAAATTGCAACTTTGTAATTGAAGAAATTCCTTGTTCTTAAAAGTTTGAGATAAACTCCTAGCAGAGTAAATGTTGAAGAGGTAATGTGTAATGTTAACTCTTTGAGCTGTGTATGCAATTATTCCTCTTCTCATTCCTGTGAGGCAGGAAAATAGAAAGCCTTTTTTTGCAAGTTATTGTCTTACCCTTGTTGCTTGCCTGAACTGCATCATAACTCCCAGCAAACTTGGAATAACGGGCCTTGAGTTTGCATCTTTCTGGTTTTGTTTTACTCTAATAGTTTGGCATTGCTGTTATCTTTAATTATTATATCAAAGTGGGTTAAAAAGCAATTTTATTGTAGATCTTAGAAATTATAATCAAATATGACTTGTTCCCTCTGTATGGCTGAGTGATATGCAAAGCCAAAATGTGTTTAAAAGCCTCTGGTTATTGTCAGAACATGCCTTCTTGCATGCTGTGATCAGAATCTGGGGAATGTGAGGCCGTACAGACAGCCCTACTGAGACAGATGGAAACTCCACCTGTCAGAAAAAAATGTACCTAGGGGAGGGTCTGAAAGCAGAACTAATGTATGTTGATGTTTTCTTGAAGTTCTGAAACCTGCGTTTTAGAGCCTGAGTTTCTCTTTGCTTAGGAATCATCAGTGATTTTGTATTCCCAAACTTAGATGTAAATTTCTTGCATCCACAGTGTTCTGTGACAAAGAGTTGCACAGGTTAGCTGCCATTTGTGTGAATAGTTGTGCGCTGATGTTTATTTTGAACCTGGCTACAAAACTGTCTTTATCATGTGCTCCTTAGCACTTCAGTTGGAAGTGTTAATGAGTAAATGCCATCTACCTGCTCTCTCATTACCACTTGTGACCTTGGCTGTATTTTCCTAACTCCCTTTTCCTTGTTATTTCCTGTGGGATGCTCCCTCTTGTGAGATCATGTTCTCTATAAAACATAGGATATTAAGACTTAACAAATATTGATTTTATTTCCATCATAATATATTTAAATAAACAGCGGGGATTATGAATTTTGTGCAGACAAAATTGCATACTATTTCTCAGTAGTTTATGGTACTCAGATGATAATGTTTCCACATGGTTATGTTAATAAATGCTTTATGGAGAGAAGTTGGCATTGGAGTACATGACAGAATATTTGACATCACTTGTCAGATTTTGCACTTACCAATCAGGCAGCTAAAACAGAGTATAAATATCACTCCATCCTTAAAAACAATCCTACAACAACTTAACTCAAAATGAATCAAGGAGTTCTCCTGTGTGTTCTTGAGAGCTGACTGCATCTCGAGTTTTCATTTAAAGCCCTTGATGGGTACACTTCAAAGCCTCCCACAGTTTTGCTGAACTGTGTAAAACCTTTGTAACTTGCTGTTGCATAATTTGCTCCAGCGAGCTGTAGTGTTGTATACTTCTGCATTTCTTGCTTGCCCGTTTAAAGGATCTCTTCCTGTTACATTTATTGCTTGAAAAAAATACCTAGTCAAGTTAAAATAAAATTCCACACTGGGTACAGAAGCTGTTTTCACTTTTTTTCTTTGTAATTCTTTTGTTTACAGTATTTGGCCTCTTGAGCTGCTGTAGTTACTGCCTCTGCCAAGGTCACTTGAGTGCTTACCATTTGTAAGCTTGGTTGGGAAGAGCAGTGCAATTAAGCTAAGGACTGGCTGCTGCTTGGGAAAATCATTGAGCAGAAGTAAAGGCAGTCATGGGAGGAATTCATTATGGGAACATGCTTGTACTGTTTATCCAAACATCATCAAAGCTGTTCCTGACAGATTACATTTGTGTTTTGTTTCCTGGACTGCACTTTCTAGATGCTTTCATAAGTTTGAATTCTTGTAAGTCAAACCCCTTGGTTACCTTGTTCTGGAGTGTATCTGTGTATATGCTTTACAGTAACAAAAGGGGCTGGGGTGGGCTGTGGGTTTGAAGAGCAATGTGAAGCATATGAAGGAATAAAGGTGAAAATAGGGAGAAGAACAGAGTCAGACTTATGTTAGAAAAATAAGTGAATTCAAGTAAGAAGGTCAGAGAACAGGAGATTCCAGTATATACAACAGTAATTATATCTAATGCTCCATGTTCTGTCTTATTTGTACGCTTGAACTATCACTGTTGACTCCTGGAGTATAGTTTGTAGCCTGCATTCAAGAATTGCTGTTTAGGGTTTGTTTTTTTGCTGGCCCTTGGAATTTTAATTTAGTAATAAAGAATTTATAATGTACACAGTTGGTGTGTCAGCTATTTCAAAACATACTTTAATTGCAGGGGATGTAAACTTTTCAGACCATGGTAATATGAAAAAAAAGTTGCTATAGCAACTCTTTAAGAAAAGACTTCACACATCTTCACAAGCTTTTTAGTCAAAACAATACACTTGAAACCTTGCTTAGGCAGAGGATTAGGCAATTGGTATATTGATTGATTTGGATGGGTAGCATATAGTCGGTTGTTAAAAAGTTCTGAAGAGCTCTAAAAGATGAAATATCCAGGGCTGTCTGTCCTCGACTTTTGCCTGTACTTAGGAGTGGATTGAACTGCTAGCAAATATTGTTTGGGTAGTAAGTTAAAGATTTAGTGTAGCATACAAAGTACAGTTGGATTCCTGAACTTTCCACATGACTGAAAACTTATGGAAAAAAAAATTCTGTTTGGACCAGAGAGATATGTTTGAAATTAGTTTTCTTGCACTCACTGCCTGTTGGTATCACAATGCCAAACTGTATTGATGTCCTCAGATCTAAGAATGGACTGTGTGTAAAACCCTGGTGTTTGGCAGGGCTCAGGTGACATTAACCACTGGTTCTAAAAGTGCTGTGAGATAGCACTTTTCACCAATGTTGGAAATTGAGAAGTTTGGGGTTTCTTTTGGGGTACATATGTATTTGTTTTTTAAAAATAGAATGTGGGGAGGACCTTGTAGAGAACAACCAGGACCTTTAATTGAGTGCTCTCCTTGAGAGAGAATAGGAGACCAGGCTTCAGGAGCTGAAGAAAAATCTGTCTAGAGAGCAGTCTGTTTGCAAGATGGAATGAGTGCTCTTCACTCATTCACACTTATCCCAGAGTGTTTCAGAAAGAAGAAATTGAAGCAATATGTGCATATTTGTTCTGCCAACTGCTGCAGAGTAATTGCATTGCAAACTTCAGAAGAGCTGTAGACAATTTACTACTCATATGGAAAAAGATCTGTGTAATATATAATGTTATATAGCTCATACAGTGTTTAAAGGGTCAGTAGCAGTTCTGGAAGCCAGGGCAGTATTCTTGTTGGTGTCCCAGGTGTATTAAAGTTCGGTGCCTCCAACCTGTAGCTCCTTTTTGACAGCCCTTGCTTTGCAGGTCATTGAGATTCAGACTGGAATTGGGGCACTGACGGGATTAACTGACCTGCTGGCAGCCCCTGGGGAGACAGCGTGGATGGAGGATCACAGTCCCTGAGTGCAGTAAATTCAGTGTATTTGCAAATGTCATTGCTACTAAATGTGCACTGATGAAGTGCATTGTGCATATTGTCAAAACATTGACTCTATGGATAGCTTTATAGCTGTTCAGAGTTTGCATCTCTTCCTTAATGCAACAATGATACATTATGCATTCTCTTCTGTGACAATTTTATTATCAGTTTTATAGTTTCCAAAAGAATGCTGAGAAATTCTGTTTAAATGAACAATTATGAATCTGGTCTAAGTGTATGGAAACGAGTTTTGCAGCTCTCTGACATCAGCAAATATGAATTTATGACTGTATAAAAATAAATCTCATATATTTGCCTCAATATTGACAGGGAACATTAAAATACTGCAGGTTTTATAGTATGTAATTTTACTCCCAGGAGATGTGTAAGGAGCAAACATGGGCACACAAACTGCTTATGAAAAGCTTTTCATGCTTCACATTTGCTAGAAGCCTAATTTAAGTTGCCATTGTTCTGGTTGTTCTTGCTGGGGGAAGGGATAGTAATCATGTCCAAGAGAAGACAAATAATTTTTAATTAAAAGCCTAAATTTGGACAGAACTGTGTGCATTAAAAAAACAAACCAAGAAACAACCATGAAAAAAAACCAACCCTACAAAACAAACAGTCAAGAACAAACCACAACCTTCCTGCAAACTCCTAATCTTTTCTTTCTTTTTAACCAGTTACCAGCTGGGCCAAGACAACTGATGCAAATTTATCCAACTCTTTAAATGGTTTGACCTTCTTGGGGATTGTGGATGCAAGAGTGGGCAGCAGTATCCAGGGCCTTCAAAACTTGAACTCTGGGACCCCGAGAGATCTCTCATTGCCTGAGTATGGACCTGGCCTGCTGTCCATAGAGGATTGTCATAGCCTTAAATCGGTGGATTCTGGTATTCCAACTCTAGAAATAGGAAATCCAGAGCCTGTTCACTGCAGTGTGTTGAATGTGAAGAGGAAGCAGTCAGAAGCCGAGCTGGTGCCTGAGCGGCCTTTCCAGAGCGCGTGCACGCTGCCGCCGTACGCGCCTCCGCACGCGCCGGCTGCCGAGCACGAGCACGCCGTGCGCAAATCCTCCACCTTCCCCAGGACTGGCTACGACACCGTCAAACTGTACAGCCCAACCTCAAAAACCCTCAACAGAAGCGATGACATCTCTGTTTGTAGCGTGTCTAGTCTTAGCACAGAGCTGTCAACAACGTTATCGGTTAGCAACGAAGACATTTTGGACTTTGTGGTCACAAGCAGTTCAAGTGCAATTGTGAATCTCGAGACTGACGAGGCACACTTTTCAGATGTTACCCTGAATTCCTCTAGAGACAGCACTGACCAGAGCCAGCAGCAGTATTGTCATGGGACAGACGTGGACAGTAAACGGAAAATACTGGGACCTTTTACAAACTTCTTTGCCAGGTAATGTTTCCATAAAATATATTTTAATGGATTATGTAAGATCTTAGGAGAAAGGTCCTCTTTGATGTTGTACTTTGAAAAATATAATACCTTGGTGTTTTAATTAGGTCAGTATTAACATATTTTTTCTGTTATGAGTAAATAGGCAAATATTGCTGCGGTCTAAGGCTCTGCATCCTACTCTGTTATGTTCATGGTGTATGGAAGCATCTTAAATCTTGGAACGTTCCTTCTGTGTTACAGTAAAAGGATTTCTGAGCAAGGTCTTTTTTCTTCTGAACAGTGGCTTCTCCAGTGATACCTTCTGTTATTTTGGCCAAGGTCTTTAATCTTGTGTCACATAAATGGATAAATATAGGTAGAATCCATATCTGTATTAAAGAACTTTGACATCTGAAGATTCATAAGCACTTTAGTAGTGATGGAATATTTTACTGATCATTCTAAGGGTATGAAGCTTAAAATACAAACACTTTGCAAACACTTGGTATGACTACTCTGGTCTTTCTAAATCTCAGTTACTGCTTTTTTAATATCTTTTTCCTTAATTTTTGTGTACAATAAAAACATCTGACATTGTGTCACCCACTTGTTGAAATGATGGTATTGGCTACCCAAAGCAGTGAGTGGCCTTTGTATGAATGATAAGGTTCTAAATGCAGATACCCCAGGGAAGTGGGGAATAAGGAAGAGGACTAATCTACTTTGGGGAGTTGAGCTGTTTGCTAGTGGGTTCTTTTTTTAAAGTTATGTAAGGCCTTCATAATGTTTCTTATTTTTAAGTTATATCATCTGAAGTTTGATATATTTAAAATAAATTGTTCTAGAAAGAAATTTTAGACATCAAGTGGAGTTGGCTGTAAATAACCTGTTTTGCACATGGCTTCAGCTAGTATCTCTTTCCTCATGCAATTTTTCTTTTACATGAGACAAGCAGGCTAATAAAATACATCAAGAATTGGCAGAAAACATTCTTTGAAAGGCTGCCTTATTTGCAAAGCTTAAGAAAATCAGTTTGTTTAGACCTAAGCTGACTGAAGCCTTTGTTGATTTTTATTCTTAGGTTAAAGTACTGTGCAGCAGAACTCCAGTCATCAGTCATGTTTGAGGTGCTGATGCTTTTGTGGACCCTTGTCTGTGTGTTGCCATGGAACCAGACTTAATTCTGAAGCAGGAGGCTTCTCAGCACTTCAAAGCATAAACTTTTGTTACCCGTTCTGGTAGCACAACTGCTAACTCAAACAAATGCTGTCCTTCAGCCTGGCGGGGAGCAGAGTGGAACAGGAACGTTTAGACCCCACTCAGAGTAGGATGTTTAACCACTTCTCAACTTTTCTTATCCAACACAGCAAGGCCATGTGTCCAAATTCTGTTCTAGTGTAGTCTGTGGTGGTTTTACCAGTGTTGCAGAAACTGTAGTACTCACTAGACTGAGCTTTTTCAGCTGAATCTTTGCAGGTACATTGAATGCCAGGAAACAAAGGCTGTCATTGCTGCCTTTTAAAGGGGGAGCAGGTAATCTTGGTCACTGGGTGATGTCATTGTAAGAATATGAAGATTAAGTTCAAACTAGATGATCGGCTTTGAAGTTCCAGGTGCTCAGTCTGTAACCTGACCTTGAATATCCTCCTCTTTGGCATCCACTTCCTGCTCTGTTTTGGAAACAAGAGCTGCCTACTTTTTGTCTGTACTTGCACACCACACCCCCATATTTTGTGCACCGTCTCATGTCATGAGACCTGGTGGTGAGTTTCACAGGTATTGAACACACAGGGAGCCTCAGAGGTTGTTCTGTGCCATTGGGAGTTTATATTTATACTGTCAGCATTGTAAGGGTTCAAAACATGCCCTTGCTAGTTTATGTTGGTGTTTGTAATCTGCCATCCCTGGGTTTGAAAACTCCCCGTTGCCTGGAGTTCCTGTGGCCTCCTTGAATTCCCAGGACTTATACCAGTACTGAAGTAAATGAACTTGGGTCTTCCAGTGTTTTGTTTGAAAGTAGCTGCTTTCTAGAGGCCTTCCTACCCAGCTCACCCTGTGCTGTGTACCTGGGTTTGTGTGCAGTGTGAGAGGAAGAGGAGGCATTTTGAACAGTATTGTTAAAGACCAGCTTGCTGAGAGGGAGCTTCCTAAAGCAGTTTGTTCCAAGTGCTGCAGTGGTGGGTGTAAACAAAGTCCCAGAAAGGAGTGTGTTCTTAGCACTGCACTCTGTGCTGAAAGTCTCACAGGTTGAATGCCTAAACTTCACTTTAGAGAACCAAGCATGAACCATGGCAGGAGAAAGCCAAATTGTCTTGGCCTTGGCCAGTGGCTGGCACACATTTGTACAACATGGACTAATGAGACCTGAGTGCTTTGTACACTGCCTTGCAGCAGCCTGATGGCCATGTCACAGGGCTGCAGTGTAGACTCAGCCTTAATCTGCAGGTTTAGCTCTTTGAGGGTTTCTCTGGGTAACAGGATACAGGTTTGAGCCATTGGCAGCAAAGATGAGTCAGCTTAATTTTTTGCACAGGTTGTTGATATTTGGTAAAAGGGAGAAACCTTGCTTCTTGAAATGGCACCTCTGCTTGTATTGAACCCCATGTGGCCTCTGAGAATGTGCTAATTTCTCTGATCTTATCAGAGTAAACTTGGCCTTGACATGTCAGTTAAGATTTGTGGCTGCCTGTAGAGATAATACTGACAATAATTAGATGCCTCCAGTGCTTGATCACATGTGCTTAAGGTACTTACATATCAGCTGGGGGTAAGTCTTTCTCAATACCAAGAAAATGCTTAGATAAGTGGTTGCTTTAGAATATAAAGTTATTTTTTGGCACTCTGTACATTCATTTTTCCTTTTGAGACTGTATGCATATGTGCATGTGCACTGTGCACAAGGTTGCATATTCCATGTCAGTTCTGTGGTGTGTTATGAAGTTTTGGTTTGAGACTGCATTTACAAAATGAGTTGTAGAAGAGATCAAAGAAAAAGGGAGCACTGTTGGCTGATTTCCTTCAGTTCTGGCACCTTCAGGATCACTTGGGAATGGAGTGCTCCTGCCCGGCCTCTTTGAGCACTGCGGTGAAGAAAGTTTCCTGGCCTGCTTCTGTGGCTCAGTTTGTATCTCCAGCAGTTTGGGTATCCATAAGGCCTGGTTGTTTCCTCAGGCTGGTGGGTGCACCTTTGGGTGTGGCCAGGAAGATCAAAAGTGAGAAGGAGGCCGCTTTCTTGCTTACACACAGCTTTCCTCTTGGAAGAGCTTAAGGCACCACAGGTACAGTGCTCTCGTTAGGCTCCAGGTTGGCATATGAAAATGAATTACTGCTTCTGAAAGAAGCTGTAATGCTGACTGTTGACAAAAAACCCTGACATGTTGGTTGTTTTCAAGTGTCACTTGTATCAACTTTAAAAGCCTAGAGGTCTTTTACATAATCCTGATTTGGAATTAATTTCCTTCATTTGAATATATGCAGGAACTTGGATTGAAAGCTAGTGTGAGCAAATAACTGGGTGGGAGACTAAAGATTTGGTGGCTTGTCTGCTCCTTTGCCTTATTGACCCAGAGTAGTGTGGGTTAATGAGTTTTACCTTTGGACTTTACTTCTGTACAGTCCTGCTGAAACTTTTAAAATGTGTGGATCTTAAACAGCTTTGCTGAACTAGGACTGTAGTGATCTTACTGCAGAAGTTTCTCTTTTCATTTATCATTTTCATTTTGGAGACTGAGAATGAGGATTTCTGTGCTTACATGGAGAGTGACCATAAAGGGGTCACTCTGTGTACAGGTAAATAATAAGCCATGCAGTTTGTTTCATTTTAATGGATTACAAGCAGCCTAAGTCTTTACTTAGTCCACTGCCATGGATATTTGTCTGTTTTTCCAAGAATCTGGATCTTCTTTCTTTTCAGACTACTCCTAAAAGTTTTTGAGCTGAGTATTCTAAGTATTTGGATGTCAGGAAGCCTCTAAGGAGCATAGGGACTACACATGAAATAAAGGGCTTTAAGAAGAATGTTACCTTTTACTATTTGCAAAGAATCTCTGCATTTCTGGAAGAAAGCTTCTGGAGCAAGATTGGCATCCTATACCATATGTAGAAATGTACCTGTGACCTTACTTGTAATCTGATAAGAAAAAGGTCTTCAATTTCAAAATACTAGCTACTGCTTTCAGTAACTGTTTTAAGTCTGAAATCATGTGAATTTAATATGTTTATATCACATATGTACACCCATGTTTTGAGATTACTGGTCACACTTAATTTGGAGTTCTGAATTTAGGAATTAGGTCCATCAATGGCAAAAGTCAGTCATCTGTGTTAATGGATAATTGCAGTTTGTTGCTTTTAATGAGAGGACAGCTTATTGTACTTCTATAATTTTGCTATTAAAAGGGAGGTAGAATGACAAGGAGCATTGTAGTGCTGATTTCCCACTTTCGTGTCTCCAAAAATGGGAATTCACTGACCACAGGAGGGTAGAAAAATTGTAAAAATAATTGCAGTTGACCAATCTGAGATATTAGTTATGATGCTGTCCTCTCTTCTATGGAAGTTTCTGTTCAATGAAGCCTTTTAGAGTATTGGCTGTTCAGGAGGAGACAGGCTGAGAGCAGAGGAACAGAAAGAGCTGGATGCGCTGTGGGGGCAGACAGAAGTTCACTGCTTCTAACCACAAATGAGCAAAAGCAAACTGAGCTGCAGGTGCAGCTGTCCAGAAGCTGGTGGGAGGGACTCGAGCCTGTGATGGAGGGAGCCTGCAGGGCCACCCAGCACAGCCTGCTGCCCTGCCCTGGGCTGGGCTCCCAGGGGCTGCAGCTGCCCCACAGGGCTCACTGCCCTGTTGGAGGGAAGGGAGTAACTGAGTGGCAGTTCTGTCCTTCCCTGCTGCTTTTCCAGGGTGCATTTCTAGCAAATTGTTGCCAATGTCAGGTGGTTGAAAGGGCTGGGAAGAGAGAAGGGCAGACCAGCTCATGCTGCAGTGGTGTGGGAAGCAGCATGGGCACTGAGGATCTGTTTAACACAGGATGCTGGCAGCAGTATTTCAGCATTCAGGTGTGCTCATCTGAAAGGTGCTTCCAAAGTGTGGTTTTGGATAGTTCTTTGAAAGAAGAAAGCCACTCTCTCTCCTGGAACTGACAGACTAAAAGTCCTCTCCCCACCTGCATTTACTACCACAGCTCTGTGTGGAACAGAAGAAATCGGCAGAATTTGCTGAAATAAACATTCTCTCGCAAAGCAAATCTTGCACAGGTGAAAAATTGGAATTCTACAGAGGTAACAGCCTTTGCCTTTGATAAAGGTTGAAAATTGTATGATACAGTTTTCAGAATTCCTGTCTTATTCAGAGAATGAAGTTTTGAACTTTGTCATGTGGCCTGTTCTCCACTAGGTGTTGAACTGAAACTGTCTAAATTAATTGCAATCCTTATTTTCTCTTTTTGTGTGGGATAATGTAACTCTTTACAATTACAGTTCATTTAGTTCTACCTTAAACTTTTCACTAAATTTTTGAGATGTGGTTCTTTGGTATAAAGAGTAGTAGATTAATGTCTTCGTTTTGCTGTTGAATAACTGGAAACAGTTTTACACAAACAAGACTTTAAACAAAGAGGCTTGTTGAGCTTATTTGTTCATTATAGAAACAAAATGAAAATCTGCTCAATGACAATTTGAGTTTTGGAGGTTTTTTTAGTAGACTTAGTGTGGTCTAGTTATTACTTCAAAGCAGGTGACATGTGCATGTTTCTTTTCTAGTGGCTGGTGGGAAGCATTACAGAAGTCTGATACTGGCTGGTGAATGAAATTTGTAACATGGGTGGGTGTTGAATGTTGCTTGCAGCATTGAGCTGTAATGCTTCCCCCACCCTCCCTTCCCTTGTGGGGTCACAGGTCCTGCCAGCAAACCTGCTCCAACAGGGGCTCCTTATTCCAGGGGGCCTCAGGTGCTGCCAGGAGCCTGCTCCAGTTCTCACCGGGTCA
>WBNQ01007605.1:55355-68616 GCA_013401375.1 Spizella passerina
CCGGGCGGGGGGGCGGCCCGCGAGGCCGTGCGGGCCCGGGCGGCGGGAGCCAGGCCCGCGGTGCGGGGCGGGCAATGGGGCTCCGGCGCCGCCGCCCGTGAGGGACCGCAGCGTTCATGGTGAGCGGAGCGGGGCAGCTGCGGGGCGCGGGGGTCGCGCAGGCGGGATGGGCGGGCGCGGACTTGAATGCTTGTGGGTGAACCCGGCCTCGTCCGCTTCTCAGCCGCCGCACCGAGTCCGGGGANGTGCAACAGCTAAAATTTGTCTAATAAACTATTTCATTTAGAAAAGGGAAGAGATTTCAGATGGAGATGCATTACAGTCATGAAACAAGGGAAGGGAATATTGAAGCGCTGTTGAGGTAAGACTTAAAATCCAGGAAAAATTAGTTTTCTTTTTGCTTGTGCAATTCTGATCCAGTTCTTATTTCATATGCTGGGTGAGGCCAGTGGAAAAAATAAAATACAATTAAATCTTGTACACAACATGTTTAAGTAGTCTCAGATACTGTTGTAAATGCAGCAACCTAAAAATAGTGACTGCTACCAACTCTAACATGTGGCCAGCTGTGGTTTGAGTTACATGGAGTACTTCACTTTTTACCCTGTGCCACCAGCATCCCTCTCTCCTAGTCTGCTTTGCAGAAGAGCTGCAATATAATTCTCTTTTCAGTGTGAAAGCACAGACATCTACTGCAGGAATACCACTGCCCATCCAAGGGTGCTGTTCCTCAGGAGCTGCTTTTTGCCTGAGTTAATTGCTATAACTTTACGTGAATGGTTGTTTGATATGTGTGGTAACTTAGTTTGGAGCCTGTAATGTTTTGCATGAGCTGTGTTGACTTTTGCTCTGACATGAGATGTTTGGATGGCAGGTGTCTGCAACTAATTGGCATTGGTGGGAATGGAGCTGAGATACTTTTAAACAGTGAGCTGTTCTGTATTTGGCATTGTATCACTGAATCTGTGAAAGAGACGTGAAGTCACAGGTTGAAAACAATAGCTGATATAACACCTAGCAATTCTGAGAAAATAATTTAGCTTCTGCAAATTGAAAGCAGAATACTTAAGTGATCGGTTGCTTTCAGATCAGTCCTTGCTGATCATTTTGGGATTGAGGATCAGACTTTGATAATCATGAGCAATTCACCCTGGCAGCTGCAAACACAGTCAGTGGTGCTTAAGAATATTAAATCCTTAGTGCAGAGCTGAGAAAATGGCAACACTTGCAGGTCAATAGGTAATATTTTAAAATGCAAGTCTACCAAAGATGAAGCCAGAGCAACTTGGGTGTCTCTACTGAGTTAAATGACAGAGCTTTTGGACAAATTAAAATTAAGGTTGATAATATATGTGGATTGAGGCAAAATGTTTAGCAAGAGGTAATGTGGAAGTTGTCTGAACTATAGAAGAGATTTATATATCTATCTCTTACAGCTGTCAGAGGTGGACAGAGCATGAGTGGTACTGAAAAGATGTTTATGCTGAAGGGAAGTATTGCAGCACAACGCTGCTGCTGTTCCTTCGGCTCTGATGTAGGGGTTGGTGAGTTTTAGCTGCTCTTGCACCTCGGACAGGTACCGAGACTGTCTCAGCAAGGTAGAGCGGGACTCGGTACAAGCAAAAGCTTGGCTTGGAGCCAGGGACGCGGAGAGGAGAAGCGGCAGTGCGGGAAAGCAGTGGAGCGGGATGTCAGTGTTTGAGGAATGCAGCTGCGTCCTGAAGGCGCCCGTAATGCCGAGCTGACAAAGACTGCGGCTAATGCAGACGAGCTTGTGGCAGGCTTGGGTTGTCCGTCATGGCCCCGGATCCGCACCGGGCAGGGCCGGGCTGCCGGGGCGGCCCGGGAGGCGGGAGGCGTGTGCCAGGCGGTGCCGTGCGTGCCCAGGCAGCGCTGGGCGAGGCGGAGAGAAGCGATGCTGTGCGGCGGCTCCGCGGGTGATTAGCGCGGCTGGCGGGGCGGGGCGGCCCGGCCGGACCCACCCGCGGGAGGCGGCCCGGGCGGGGCGGGCGGGCGGCCCGCGAGGCCGTGCGGGCCCGGGCGGCGGGAGCCAGGCCCGCGGTGCGGGGCGGGCAATGGGGCTCCGGCGCCGCCGCCCGTGAGGGACCGCAGCGTTCATGGTGAGCGGAGCGGGGCAGCTGCGGGGCGCGGGGGTCGCGCAGGCGGGATGGGCGGGCGCGGACTTGAATGCTTGTGGGTGAACCCGGCCTCGTCCGCTTCTCAGCCGCCGCACCGAGTCCGGGGAGAGGCAGCTAACCGGGAAGGGGATTCTCTTTGTGCGGGGCGGGGCTCCGCCGGGATGGAAGGCGGCAGCGCTGCTCTGCCGGGTGTTCGGTGTGTCGGAGCTCGGGGGCTGCAGGCTGGAGCCCGGCTGGAACCCCGCCTGGAGCCCCGGCTTATTTTGCCGCCCTGCCCTGCTGCCGCCCCTGGAGACAGAGTCCCGCAGCCCGGCGTCTGCCGCTCCGGCAGCCAGCATGAATATTTCATATTCGGCTCCGTCGGAAAGTGGCTGCCTTTAAACACGCAGGGCCAAAACAAGATGACCTTGATAGAGCAGTTTGTGTTATTGTAGGTTCAGTTCTGCCGTGCTGCTGCTGCCTGGGGAGGCTTGGGGCATGTGGGAAGTCCCACAGCGCTCTCCCGGGTAGAGCAATCGGTCTTGGAGCGCTTGCCCTGTGTTCTGGAGGGTTATTTGTGTCTCTCGGCAGAGATTGTTGGAGATCCTTTTGTAGGTTGGCTTGTCTTTTTTTGAAGATTCGCAGAGGATCACCACAGTCAGAGCTTCTTGCATCTTAACTGCAAAGCTGGCAGGTTCCACCCAAAATTAAACTTGGTTTCAGGAGGCGTGTTTCTGTGGGTTTTCTTTGTTTAGTTTGGATTATTTAAATCAGTGCTTTAATCTACAGCACGCTCTTAATAGAACATCTTCAAACCCTTGTTCAGCTCTTGTGAACAGCTGAAGGCGAAACCTGGAAGAAAGCCTAAATGATCCCAGTGATAAGGCTGTATTTTAAATGGTAAATGGTCAGCTCATCCTAAGTTGATCCTAAAATTAACTTGCAACTGTATCATAGGTTAGTAATCCCTAATTGCAGCATAGCATTTGAACAGATCCTGAGTTATTTGTACCTGTGAGAGATTAGAGTCTGGTTTAAAAGAAAAAGCTTAAAATGAGCTATTGTGTAGCTCAGCCTATTGCAATATGCCTGTATGTGCAAATACTTGCACTTGCTCAGTCAGCAGATACTCTTAATATGAGTTTGTGGAGGCTTCAGTGTGCTTCATTGCTGTATCATACATTGTGCTCTGAAATTGCATTCTCTTCTCATTGGGGTAAAAGATAATTTTCATGAACTTTTGTTTTCTGTGAATTTTGGGGTTTTTGGTTTTTGGGGGGGAACTGGGGTAGGAGGTTTTGTTTTGTTGGTGTTTTTTTTAATTTTCCCTTAATAAAAAGCAGTCTGCTAGATAATATCACAAGAGGACATTTTTATTCTTCTTTGGCTACCACTGAAAAGGATGAAATTGGTACAAAGGAATCATACTTGTAATCTGATCAAATGTGCCACTCCCATTTTTGTGCTGGTCTGGCTTTTTTACTGTCGGGTAGTGCTGAGTAGAACACCAGTGAATACTTGCTGAAATGCAGGGTGGGCTTTGGCTCTTCTGGGAGGTTTGCGTAATTGTCCCGATGTGCTGATACTGTAACTAGCATCCATATTTAGAAATAAAACATTTTCTTAACCAAGAAATTCTTGTAAGGAGATGTGTAGTGCTGATCTGGAGAACTTTTTGCTTAGCTGAAAGGGATTTCCAAATCAATTTGGGTGTTCAGAATAAAATTCCCGTTGCAGCCCAGTGTGGACATTCTTTTCTTACTTTCCAAAAGTGATTTTGCTCTCCAGTTGGTTTACAGTGAAAGAAGACCCTGAATGTAATTTTCATAAGCCAAATTAAGCAGCTTTTCTGGAATTTCTGCTATAATAAACAAGGGGTGCATATGTTTCATGTCAAATTCTGAGATGCTTTAGGGAGTAAGAGAGGTTAATATTTGACTATGTTAATTTGTGAAAAACGGCTCATTAAAAAAACCAGTCTCTTAATAGAAACTGGGAGAAAGAAAAGCCATTTGCTTCATTGCTGTCAGCACAGTGGATTTGCTCTGCAGCTGGTGCAGCTGAAGCCCATTATGAGGGTGCACTTACACTCTGGTCACTCTCAGTTTGCTGGTGCAAGTGACCAATGTAAGCCTGTGCTTTCTGAATATGCTCTCTACCTCAGTACCTTTTTTATAGTATTATTTTGCCTTTTTTTTTTTTCTGGAGTTTTTTTAGTGAATGGCTTTGTCAGCATGAGCACTGTCTCTACTTGACAAAGCTAGGTACTAGTCTGTAGTTTAAATGCATTTTCCTTGGTTCTTTTCCTTGTTTTCCAGCTGATGTCATGCATAGCAGTATTAGCTGGTATTAATGAGCCAGACATTCCAAATTCATGACCATGTTTCCCATTACAGCAATGTAGTCATCATAGGATTGATTGTTGAGGCAGTGCCCAGTTAATAGACAAGGAAAAATAGGGATTTTCTGTGTCCTGAGGGCTGCACAGACCTGTACCCATGAGTTCCATGGAAGTAGTTTTAACGAGGATTGAACTATACAACAGAGAGTAGAACACCAAGGCTCCACATTCATGCATCATGCCTTGTTTTCATCCATCCCCTTTTTTAAGGTGTGATTGGAGACAGCCTTTCTGGAAGGGATGGATCCTGTTTTAGTTGCTGAATGAACATCACTGGTTGGAAATGCTGTATCTATTGCCCAAGGAAGTTTTGCTGAAATGGAGAGGTTAGGTTGAGAGAAAGAAAGCAGAACCATCTGAGGAACTCTGTGCTAGCAGGAAAAGGTCTATGGCTGGAGCACTGTTCATAGTGCTCATTGACAGTGTACATTTGTGTTTTTCTAAATTTTATTTTAATATCAATGGAAAAAAAAGTTGTGCATTAAAGCCTTTGAGTTTTGGAAATGGCAAGAATCATTATAAAGCTGAATGCAGAAGTAACTACATATAATGTGGATGTGATTTTTCCTTAGGACTGTTTGACCATGTTTGTTGTTTGTGTATCACTGATACTTTGCATATTTAATGTTTGCTGTAATACTTCAAGCAGTGAAGTACATGGAAGTTATGTAAAGGTTGTTTAATCCCATTAGGTCATGGTTTTAGTATACTTTCTTTTAAACCAGGGTTTGTAGGAAAAGTAAAAATAAAATGGTACCTGAATGCCAAGTCCTCTCCTGTAGGGCAGANACTTTTGTTTTCTGTGAATTTTGGGGTTTTTGGTTTTTGGGGGGGAACTGGGGTAGGAGGTTTTGTTTTGTTGGTGTTTTTTTTAATTTTCCCTTAATAAAAAGCAGTCTGCTAGATAATATCACAAGAGGACATTTTTATTCTTCTTTGGCTACCACTGAAAAGGATGAAATTGGTACAAAGGAATCATACTTGTAATCTGATCAAATGTGCCACTCCCATTTTTGTGCTGGTCTGGCTTTTTTACTGTCGGGTAGTGCTGAGTAGAACACCAGTGAATACTTGCTGAAATGCAGGGTGGGCTTTGGCTCTTCTGGGAGGTTTGCATAATTGTCCCGATGTGCTGATACTGTAACTAGCATCCATATTTAGAAATAAAACATTTTCTTAACCAAGAAATTCTTGTAAGGAGATGTGTAGTGCTGATCTGGAGAACTTTTTGCTTAGCTGAAAGGGATTTCCAAATCAATTTGGGTGTTCAGAATAAAATTCCTGTTGCAGCCCAGTGTGGACATTCTTTTCTCACTTTCCAAAAGTGATTTTGCTCTCCAGTTGGTTTTCAGTGAAAGAAGACCCTGAATGTAATTTTCATAAGCCAAATTAAGCAGCTTTTCTGGAATTTCTGCTATAATAAACAAGGGGTGCATATGTTTCATGTCAAATTCTGAGATGCTTTAGGGAGTAAGAGAGGTTAATATTTGACTATGTTAATGGGTGAAAAAGGGCTCATTAAAAAAAATCAGTCTCTTAATAGAAACTGGGAGAAAGAAAAGCCATTTGCTTCATTGCTGTCAGCACAGTGGATTTGCTCTGCAGCTGGTGCAGCTGAAGCCCATTATGAGGGTGCACTTACACTCTGGTCACTCTCAGTTTGCTGGTGCAAGTGACCAATGTAAGCCTGTGCTTTCTGAATATGCTCTCTACCTCAGTACCTTTTTTATAGTATTATTTTGCCTTTTTTTTTTTTCTGGAGTTTTTTTAGTGAATGGCTTTGTCAGCATGAGCACTGTCTCTACTTGACAAAGCTAGGTACTAGTCTGTAGTTTAAATGCATTTTCCTTGGTTCTTTTCCTTGTTTTCCAGCTGATGTCATGCATAGCAGTATTAGCTGGTATTAATGAGCCAGACATTCCAAATTCATGACCATGTTTCCCATTACAGCAATGTAGTCATCATAGGATTGATTGTTGAGGCAGTGCCCAGTTAATAGACAAGGAAAAATAGGGATTTTCTGTGTCCTGAGGGCTGCACAGACCTGTACCCATGAGTTCCATGGAAGTAGTTTTAACGAGGATTGAACTATACAACAGAGAGTAGAACACCAAGGCTCCACATTCATGCATCATGCCTTGTTTTCATCCATCCCCTTTTTTAAGGTGTGATTGGAGACAGCCTTTCTGGAAGGGATGGATCCTGTTTTAGTTGCTGAATGAACATCACTGGTTGGAAACGCTGTATCTATTGCCCAAGGAAGTTTTGCTGAAATGGAGAGGTTAGGTTGAGAGAAAGAAAGCAGAACCATCTGAGGAACTCTTTGTGCTAGCAGGAAAAGGTCTATGGCTGGAGCACTGTTCATAGTGCTCATTGACAGTGTACATTTGTGTTTTTCTAAATTTTATTTTAATATCAATGGAAAAAAAAGTTGTGCATTAAAGCCTTTGAGTTTTGGAAATGGCAAGAATCATTATAAAGCTGAATGCAGAAGTAACTACATATAATGTGGATGTGATTTTTCCTTAGGACTGTTTGACCATGTTTGTTGTTTGTGTATCACTGATACTTTGCATATTTAATGTTTGCTGTAATACTTCAAGCAGTGAAGTACATGGAAGTTATGTAAAGGTTGTTTAATCCCATTAGGTCATGGTTTTAGTATACTTTCTTTTAAACCAGTGTTTGTAGGAAAAGTGAAAATAAAATGGTACCTGAATGCCAAGTCCTCTCCTGTAGGGCAGAGTGATGCAGTAATTAAGGGTGGAAGGACCTCTGAGGGGTGAACTCTCCTCTCAGGACAGAGCCTGCTTTAACCAGGTTCTCAGGGCTCATCTCCCTGAGCTTTGAATGCTTTCAAGGTTGGGAGTTCTGTCACATCTCAAGGCATCTTCTGTCACAAGGCAACTTGTCCCAGTGCTCCCTCCTCTCCCTGCAAAGCCTTTTCCTCTGGAGACTGAGCAAGCCTGGTGCCCTGGGCCTCTCTTTGTGTGGCATTTGCTCCACACCCTGACATCTCAAAGTCTCTTTGCTCCAGTGTGTCAGTGTCTGATTACAGACACAGGTTAACATGTTATGCTCTGCTGTGATTGAGGATTGTCCAAGGCATTGTACCAAGTGTGGTCTTTCTGTCTAACATTGATTTTAACCTTTTTTCTCTCCCCATTGTTGAGCTGTTGCATATGAAAACAGCTTGTGTAGGAGAAATCTTACAATGAGATTTTAAGACATGGAGCTTGTGGTCATTTTTTACTTTAGTTTGAAAACAGTTTAAATTAATAAAAATTTAAATAGGTCCTATTTTTGTACCTCAGAAAGTACCTGCTGTTTGTAAACTCCTTAGTAATACTTTGGAAAAGCAGGCTGACAGCCAGAGGAACTTAAGATGTGTTTACAAACAGAAAGAATGGAAAAAACCATCAAGATTCACTCCTGAACATAAATTTTGTTGGTATTTTCAGTGTTGAAGTTGCTCTAGTTGAAAAGCTTCAAAGGGAGTGTAGTAGGTCTGAGATGTGAAAACATTGTCTTAAAAATTTCTGTAGATCCCTTTTTAAATTCTCAAGTGCATCATCTTGGTGCTCTGCACTCGTGTAAGTTTCCCTGTCTTTTTCTTCTCTAGGAATATGAAGAAAAAACTGGACGAGCTCAGAGACCACTCTCTCCTAAACAGAATGTGAGGAAGAATCTTGATTTTGAACCACTCTCCACTACAGCACTTATTTTAGAGGACCGACCAGCGTAAGTTTTGGAAGTGCCACAGTCAGGGTCTCTTTAAAACCTAGCAAGTATTTTCTAACTCAGTGTATTTGCTTACTCTAACCTCAACAGATAATTTAAAATTTAAAGTAGATTTTTTTTTAGACTAGTGAATATGAAATTGGGGTGATTATGAGAAAAATTATTCAAACAGAAGGAACTTTATTTTATAATAAAAGCAATGGCTTTTTGTGAAGGGAGTTAATTAGGATGGCAAAGCTTTAATTTTGAGTAATTCTATCTCCTAAACATGATTAAGGGATTTTTATTTTCCATGAGATAACCTAACATAAAAACAAAGCTGGTAGATGCTAAAGAAATTGAGAAGCAAGAATACAATGTCCTGTTTACACAGAGAAAGGCCACACTTCCATAAATAATGAAACAGTATAGTGATTGCTCTGCAGGGAGTTCAGCATCACATTTTAAGGGTTGTCAAGCACTTGATGAGTTGTTTCATACCTTTACTGCAAGGAGATTTTTGCATATGCAGAGTGGCTCCAAAGCGATTTACCAGCAGCTGCTTTACCGTGTTTTTCTCCTGAATTACACAAATTCAGTCATGCTTAGTCAGTTTATGATTATGAATATGAGCTGGCTTTATGGGCATGACATCTGCATTTTTAGTATAGCTGTGCATTGGTGTGAAGAACTGGCAAAACATAGATCTGTGTTTTCATCAACAAACCTGTATGAAAAATGCTCATGTCAAAGTAGTCTAATTGTAGGGTTACTTAAGGAACTTTCTGGCTTGGCTGATGAACTGTGTGGCAAGACATTGGGAGATGTAGAAAAATGTAAGAGTGATTATTTGTTATAGCAGGCTTTATTATGTCCAACTGGAAACAAAGTGTACTAGGTTATCTGTTGTATTTGAAACTTGTCTATTAAAAATCTCTTTTGTGGGATAATCTGAGTAGTACAGTGTTCAGACAGGTGAAGTTAGTGTTACATTACAGGAAATGTTCAGATTTTGCTTTCTTTCCTACTGTTGATAGAGTAGGGAACTTGTAGCAGGAAGATATTTTTAAAATTGAAGACAATTGAAACATCTCTTCTTTCATCTAATGAGGAAACTGCTCTGGACAGCAGTGCTGTTATCTGACTCTTATTAAGGAATCTTTTTTTCATTGTTTACCTACACTTTGTGTACTATTTTTTATGTTTGCCTATTAGTCTTTGGGTAGTTTCCTTTTTAAGACTTCAGACTGAAAAGTGGAGTGAGATTATTTTTTTTTTTTCAAAATACCCGCTCTTGATTTCACACTCATTTGTAGGGCTGAGGTAAAACTTCACAGTAAAAAAATCAATAAATATTCCATAGTGCCTCTAGCTTCAACTGGAAAAAGCATTAGTTGAATTTTAATAGATACTAAACACCATCTCACATGTATGTTGGCAATGTCAAGACATAGAGCCAACAATTTTTGTGGTAGAATTTAAGTTATCAATACTTGTCTTCTTTCATCTGGTTTTCCTTTCCAAACTTCCCCTAACTTAAATAATTTCTAAAGACATGGATTTAAAAAAAGGATACAGATCAATTTACCAAAGTGAAGCTGGAAAAAGAGATTGGTCTCTCTGGTTAACAAACCAACATTTCACCAAAGTGAAAATTTACTTTTGTTTTTCTACTAACAACCTTGATTTGGAAAAATACTCATGGGCCTGTATGCCATGCTTATGTGTACGTTAGAGGCACTGTGATTACATAAATAGTACTGCATGCTAACTGTTAATGGCGTTGGGGGCTGTCAGCTGCTGATGTGTGGCATCTTACAGGAGCATGAAAGTGAATTTTTGCATAGCTTTTCTATTAACCAGAGATAGAAACTGTTCTAGGAATAAAATACAGTGTTCTACAATACAGAAGAACAAAACAGTCATTTCCTGTTTTGATGTTTTGCTGACGTTACAGCTGTAGCTGTAAGGGATACACATGGTTATGTTCATTACAAATAGGATTAGCTGAAAGGTCGTGTATTCTGGCATAGGAACACATGCATTTGTATGGCAGAGCCTTAACCACAAATCAAAATATTTTGTTAGTATTAAAAAATGGAGAATATTGAGGATTACTCCAGTGCCACTTGTTGCTCTAGAAGAGAAGGGAGGGAGTTAACTCTTTAAAATAGAAGTGGAGTTTCAGAGAGCAGGAAAAGGCTGGGTTAGGGAGTCATTACATGTGGGTGAAGAAAGTTGTGGATGTAACTCTTAAATAAGGTGAACAGTAAAAAAGAATACAGTCCTGTGTCTTACCAGTTCAAATCAAAAGCAGCCAGTTTTAGTATATACCAGTGTATTCTCTTTATGAAGAGCAGTCTGTGGGTTCAGTTGGTTTAAGAATAAAAATGCTGAAATTACCAAATGTAAGGAAATTACTCAGCGTGTTTGGTGTATAAACGTAGTCATAGCTGGTCAGTGTTCTTCCCTTCTGCTGACTCTGGCAAAAAAAGATTCTTTCCAAGAATCTGTTGTTCAGCTCTTTGACTGGATATTTTGATAGGAAGCAGAGTGTGCTTTTCTTTTAGAAGTCTCTAGAATTTTATTTAGACAGTCATGCCAACTGTAAATATTATTTTTTTAGGAACCTTCCTGCAAAACCAGCAGAAGAAGCTCAGAAACACAGGCAACAGTACGAAGAAATGGTGGTTCAAGCAAAAAAAAGAGGTGATGGAATTTCTTGTCTTCAGATTTGAAAAGTATAGGGATAGTTCTAAACCTGGAATGCACTTGTGTCAGTCTGTTGGTCTATAATGTGAGGGATCTCTGCTTCCTCTCAAAGAAGGATCACTCCCAAGAGAGAGGAGCAAAGGTAGTTTTGTTGAAAAGCCCAGCCCCAAGCTGAAAAGAGAATGGTCCTAGAATCCAGCAGGAAATAATTTTTTAATCCATAACTCTTAAATGAGTGATTGACAAACCCATTATTTGTAGGTTTAAAAACTTAGTAATATATTGAAGTAGATTGTTGGTCAAATTAGTGAAGACTGGACTTGAAACTGCAGGATATTTGTCAGTTTCATGCTGGAAGCAACCTGTTCAGGCTGTAGTACATAAACACACAATTTTCCACACAGGAAAATATATGCAGTTATGTTCATTTGATAATCTCACTTAAAATTTAAAGCTTTCTCAAGGAATTGCTCATAATTTCTTGCCTGATGATATTTTTTGCAGAAGTGTCTTAGTAACACTGTACCATGACCATGAGGTAGAGGTGATGGTTGTGGTTTCTTTTGGCTGATATTTTTGACCTTCTGGGTTTTCTAATTCAGAACAACCATTGCAATAATAGGAGATTTGGACTTGGGTTTTGCATCCAATGGGAGCTACTGGAAATATATTTTTCCAACTGGTCACACCCTTGAATTGTATGAAACAGTGAAAAGGGTATATGAACACAGGACTTAACTGCAGAATGCAAGTGACACACTAAGAGAAGTATCCTCTTGTGATCTTAATCATCATGTACCTACGAGTGAAGTTCTGCCTTCATGTGACTCCTGTTCAGTAAATCTGCTACTTTTTGTGTAGTGTAAAGGGCTTTCCCTGTTCTTTCTTTGCATGCAGGGTGGGTGGATTGGGGAGAGTGGGATGATTGTTAGGTGATGGACCAGGTCCTTGTGCTGTCTTCATTGAACTGGAGTATGTCATTCTGCCCAGATAAATACCATTACAAACCCATTTTCCCTGAAGCCACTCCAGATGAGCAGCTTTCAGGGTGATAACATTGTCAAGACGTCAGGAGATCAAAGACTGTAAACACCCTCTTGTTGGTTAGAGAAAAATTGAAAGCCTGCATTTCAGCAGGCTTGCAAAGAGCTTGTGTCAGAGCTGAAAAAATTATGAGGCAGTTGCTATGGTTCTGCTCAGGCACAGTTTCTGTGGGGCTTTAAAGTGGATCCTTCAGGTAAAATGTGTCCATTCCAAAGACCTTGTTCATGGTACTGCTTTTCTTCAGTGAGTTCTGTTTGCCAGGTGAGCACCTCCTCATACTGTAGATAGCATGTGAATGCACACCCATGTCCTGCTGTAGACACTGCCTGCATTTGTTTAACAAATTTGCCAGTGGAAAAAGCAGTAATTGATAATGCAGGTAGAAAAACTGAGTGATAATTCAAACTGCAAAGTACATCTAAACTAGACATGAAATGTGTTTTCTTCTTAGTGAACTGAAGTTTTCCATTTGGTATGTGTAACATTTAGATTATCCATATGTGAAGTAGCGTCAGAAATGTGGCTCTTGTGATTTCATGACAGTATACCTAAATTGTAATAGAAGAATGAAAACAAAAATTTGTATTCATTTGGCCTGTAGTTTTGAGTCTGCCATAAAAGGGGTGAGGCTTTATTAGGAAATACTCTGACCTGTTCTGCTAGGTGAGGCTGTTGACTGAGTGAGGTGTTAATTCAAAGTTAATAGTGTGGTTAGATTTGAAGAGTCAAAGTCATACATTATCCAGTTCCCATTGTCTCATCTGTGGAAAATGAAACTTATAGTTCCAGTTTGTTCTTTCTTCACATTTGCAATCACTGCTCAGCTTGCTGTGTGCCTGGGGAATTTTCAGCATTTGAACAGTCCACTGTACTTTAGGGTGAACACAGTGTGTTTTACATGGTTGCGCAGCCATGACTAACTGAATATTTAGTTTCTGGTTTTATTAACTTAGAAAGGAAATTCCTTTTTTGCAGAGCTTAAAGAAGCCCAGAAGAGAAAGAAACAACTGGAAGAACGCTGTAAACTGGAAGACAGCATTGGCAATGCTGTTTTAACTTGGAACAATGAAATCTTACCCAACTGGGAAACTATGTAAGACAGTATGTTATATTGAGTTTTAATTAAAATTGCAGTGCATATCCTGAAGAGAAGTTGCAAAGTTAAGAAGCATAAATTTTAAATGATCTTGGAAGCTTTTGTTAGAAAATCATTCTTGAACAGCTACAAAAGAAATAAGCAACATCTTTATTTCTACAAGGTGGTTGG
>WBNQ01007608.1:3127-21068 GCA_013401375.1 Spizella passerina
CAGATCCATCATTCCTCCCTTCAATGGGGGACCCAGAAAATGCCACAGCGCGATTTGTCAGCTCCTTCACACCACAAACCACACAGCAGCGACTGGCAGAGTGTTTATTACAACAGCAGATGGACAACCTAGCAAACGTGCAAATAATGAAATGTCACTTAAAAAAAAAGGAGAGACAGAGAGAGAAAGTGAGAGAACAGCAGAGAAAGCATGCCAGGGAGGAAACCAAAATTCCCAATAGTCTCTGTGACACCACCATGATGCATACACAAACCCATTATTAAGTGCTATTCCTGGGTGCTCAGCCAAAGACAAGCTTTCTGTGGCGAGACATTTCATTTAAGAAGCACCCAAAGTTTAGAAACACAAGGTAAAAGCAGAAGATAACACACCTCAGTCCTGGAAAATGTGGTTAGGTGAGTGATGAGGGAATTAAGAAACCAAGAGACACGACTCTAAGGAAGGACTGCAGGAGACTGGAAATGTTACCCTTCAGATGGCTCATACTCAGTGCCAATAAAAGTGCTGTCCAATACTTATGAGTTTGTCTTACATAAATGAGACACTGGATCCCAATGCATTTGCAGAGAAAAGCCAGCATTTGCTACAAAACACAACTTCAGCCACAGTGAAATAGCAGAACTGCAGGAAACAAAAGATGATTTTGCCATAATGTAATGAAAACACTTGAGCTGCTGCAGCACAGGAGCAAACAATCTGAAGGGGATTCAACACAAGGATCACACTGAGGATTACTACATCATCTCCACACTTCAGCTACTTTGAGTCACTGTGTTTTGCATTTTTTTATGTTTTTCCCCACTTTTTATTGGCCAAATCTCTTCAAAAACCATGTCCACAAGGAAGAATAAAACAAAACAGAATCAGAACTGAAAACCCCCAGCTGATGGCCTTATCTGAAATGGACTTGCAGGGTTCTCCCTTGCATATATATGACTAAAAAAGGTGACATTCACACCAGGCAAAAGATCTCTGCCATAAATACTTGAACTGCAACTATTTTTTTCCAGTTCACAGCATTTAGGAAGACAGTTGCCTGTTGCCTCCTCTTTCCATTCTTGTCAGGCATTAACCGTGAATAATCTTGACAATTAGAAGAAACGGACCTGCTCTGATCTCCTAGTCCCTTAACTAAAGGAAAAAAAGGGAAAAAATGCAGAAGCAAAGAAGAAATTAGGGAAGGAAAGGAAGAACAAGATGGTTCTGTGCTTCATGTGCTGAAGAGCAGAATGGGAGGTCAAGGGGAACAGCACATGGTGTTCATGATGAGGAAAGATTCTCCTCTTGGTGCTTTCCTGACATATTTTCCTACATCACTCTGCAGCTGCAGAGAACAATTTCACCTCTATGAAGTTTACAGTCACTTTGCTACAGCTTTTCTTATACCTTTAGCACCACATGTAAAAAGAGATCAATAAATTTAATATGCTTTATTTTGTAAGCTAAACTAGTTTTTTCTTTTCCCAAAAGAATGGATGTCTTCATTCATCACACTCTGAACTCTGTTTAAAGGTGCATTTTGCTGAAGCTGCAACACAGAATGTCCTCAAGGACAGAAGAAAGCTCAGATTGTCAGAGACAACCCAGAAGACTTTATCACACTCCTGGTACAGTATTCTGCCCAAACACAGCCTGCATGCCCTTTGTGTCCCACCCCTGAGCTAAGACACAGTGAGATTTTGTGCCACTCCCAGACTTTCAGTTAGCAGTGACATCCAATGCTAATAAATTACAATCCATCATTCATGCTGGGGAATCCAAAGGGCTTTACAAGCTGCAGATCCAGTCCAGAACAGCTTCATGAGAGCACTTCAGTGATGAGACTTTCACTGCCTGCTCTGGCTTCCTGGATGAGCTCTGGGAAGGCATTCTGATATCTGTCACTGCTCGTGTCCCCCACACTTACTGTCCAGCCTAGAGGGAAGGGGAAAGCCAGCACCTCCAATGGGCAATGTGCTCCCATTTCCCTGGCATGGCAGAGGCTGGACAACGTGCTTAAACTTTGGAGTTTCTATGTCATTGAATTTCACATATTCAGTGAATTCAGTGAATTAATTTTCATTTGTAATCCAACTAATAACAGTTTCACTTTTATATGAACTAAATGAACCTGCTTTGGCAAATAAACAGTCAAGAAGATAAATGGTCTCTTCTTTTCCAGGGTTTTGTTATCCTTGCAACATATGGAGATTGCACATTTCTAATTTCCTACTTCCTGCAAAAAATTTTGTTGCAAACAGATTTAACTCTGAATAGACCCTAAATTTTGTGCACTTTTAAATGTATGATTAAGCCAATGCACAAAGCAAACAGTGCCTTTGACAGAAGCTTCCTTTCAAAAGCAGCCTGACAAGCATGACCATCTCGTGTGGTAGGTCTGAAATGAAAAGCACTCGTATTAGGAGAAAAGTTCTTTTCTGTACTATTCCCACTGCCCAGAATTAAAAAAAAAAAAATATATATATGTATGCATGTATATATATATATATATAAATGAACGCTGCGTCTCACCTCTCCATCTTTACTGTCGATAAAGTGGGAATAAAGTAGGGTATTTTTTTTATTTTCCCCCTCTAGAAAGCTGTCCAAACAAGGGGCTGCCTCTCACTACGGCGTGCACGGCACTCGGAGCGTGGTTTACTCCGGCTCCTTCTCCAGCGGTACCAGCGTAGCCATGACAACGCCGGGCTGGGAGGCTCCATCCCCGCAGGAGGCTGGGCCGGGGCTCGGGCAGCACAGCGAGCTCCCAGCTCCGTGTTTGGGCTGCAGGACCCAGCCAGGATCATTTCAGCCCCATTTCAATCCCTTCCCAGCTCCGTGTTTGGGCTGCAGGATCATTTCAGCCCAGTTTCCATCCCATCCCAGCTCCACGTCTGGGCTGCAGGACCCAGCCAGGATCATTTCAGCCCCGTTTCAATTCCCTCTCAGCTCTGTGTTTGGGCTGCAGGATCATTTCAGCCCAGTTTCCATCCCATCCCAGCTCCCTGTTTGGGCTGCAGGATGCAGCCAGGACCATTTCAGCCCCGTTTCAATCCCGGCTGTGCTCACTGGTGAGACACACTCTGGGCATCCCTGCACTGGGAGCACCTCCAAGTGTCACTCAGATGAGGTTTCCTTTGCACACCTTTGCTGCTGTTTAGAAAGCAGGGTTAACTCTCTGAATGTGATGAAGGAACTTCCCTGTCCAAGTGAAAAATCCCAGAATTTAAATTTTAAGAAAACAGGCCAGCTATACAGCTTCTGAGGAAAAGCATGCTTGTTAAGAGAACTGCCAATGTCCAAGGGATAATAAATCTCACATTTCCAGGCTCACACGCACCAAGCCCTGGTCACTTGTTAAAGTCTGTCTCAAGGGATGTGCTTCAAAGAGCATCACAGTTCTGCTTGGGAGAAGGTGTTAGAAGACACCAGTGACTATCTCTGGAAGAAATATGGATAAAATAATTGCCCATCTGGAAAATCTTGTGAACAATGAAGCAAACAGAAGAACACAACAAAGAGATTACTCACTCACACTAGAAATAGCCACCACTGAAAATAAATTGTTGCAGTGGGTCCAGTTTGGAAATAATCCTTATATAGAAAGGGAAGGGAAGAAATGACACATACACAGGGTTTTTTTCCTAATTATTGTACATACAGTACTAAAATTCTGAGGAAGATATTTCCCCAGGTAAACTTCAGGCTTCTTTCAAGGACTATGACTTCATTTTTTTTTTTTTAATAGTCCCTAGTTTAGATCCAGTGCAGGGAAGAAAACCTTACAAACAAGCCATATCAAATTCTGACTCCTTTAGAAGGTGTCTTCTGATTTTTGCCATCTTATTATTCTTTATGAGTCCATTTAAGCACCACATTACAATGGACCAATCTAAATTTGCTGTGGAGAAAGGACAAGCAAACACACGCTCAGGGAAGCCCAACTGAAAACTCAAGCTCATTATCCACATACACCAAAAGCAATTTCTGCCCTCTGCAATGGCTTTGAAACCCAGCAGGCACTGGTGAGCTGAAACAGGCAAATCTGCATTTGATTTGCCTGACAGTTTGTGCATCAAAATGTGTTGAGAAGAATTTGATCCTGCTTGGAGAGTGTGGGAAACATTTCCAACTTAGCAGGACACCCTGGACACGGTGACAGATGGGCAGAGTATGAGCCTGGCATGGGAGAGGCCATTTCAGAACTGGCTGTTGCTCCAAGCCATGTGGCAGACAGTCCAAACCCATTTGTCACAAAAAAATAAAGCTGACACTGGAATTACCAAAAACCAAGGGAGAGCCCCTGCCTGCAGCTCAGCCTGGCAGGGACACCCATCCTGCCAAGGAGCATCACTGGAAACCTCCCATGAAATTAATGAGCACCCAAGAAAGAAACAAAACAAAACAAAAAAAAAGCAGAGTTTTTTTTCCCTCATGATAAATTAAATCCACAAGCAGGAAATTTTGATTCAGAATAACAATTTTGTTTTTTCATTACTATCAAAAATTAGGTTCACACCAGTAATACGGCCCTAAAAATATTGGGTATTTTTTTCCATCAGGAACATAATGTTCCATCAGGAACATTAATTTCTATCTATAAGTACTGAACAGCTGTATAACTATTAGTATATATATTTACATCCAAGTTTTATTAACACTTTCTTTGAGGTCTATTAGAAACAGAAACTGGACTTAGAATCACAATCAGGCACTAGAAATCATCAAATACCTATAAGGAGAGTGTCTGTTACATCAGCACAGAAAGGTAAATTTTGATAACTTAATCAAAATATACATCAGTTCTAAAAGCAAAGGCACTGGCACCTACACTGAGAAGCAGAAACAAACTGCCCTGGTGACTATTTCCTCCCAGATGTAAGTGTGACAGAGTTCAGCTCACAGGGCATCACTGTTTTTACACACTTACAAAACATGGTCTCATGTGGAGCAATGGATATGGGAAACATATATACTCGTGCATACAGACATGGTAACAAGCCCTCACAGTTTTTTAACTGCCATTCATTTTAAATTTAGGATTATTAAATATTTACTGTCCTCAAATCAGCTTTTCTGCCCCTACTTGGGTGGCCAAAGAGGCTGAAATGACAGAAGGATTTTCTCCTCCTGATGGAAACCCGATGGTTCTTGGCTGCCTGAAGCAAACTCTGGTTACAGGTGATTTCCATCAACTCTGTGTTTTGCCTTTAAAGATTTGCAACAATATTGCATTTAATTCTCCTAGTTTCTTCTTGATGAATGTCAGACATCCTTGTACATTCAGATTGATGGGGTGGGTTTGGAGGGGTGGCCGAGTTTTTTTGTTTATGTCAAACTGTGGCATTTAAAAAAAACCAAAAAACATTTGTATTCCACTCCCAGTAATAAAAATGTACTAAATTGAGTACAACCAAGTCTTCTTTTGCTGGGTTCCCCACTGCCACCCTTTGAATTGAGGGCTGGCCCCTTGTCAGCAGGATCCCTTTCATCCTGCTGCCCATCATTCCCTCCTCCATCAGATAATCCTGCCCCCCAGGCTCCCAGCTGCAGCAGCTCCAGCCTGCTCACACCTCCCAGGGCTGCTCAAAGTCAGCACAGCCTCTGCTCTCCAGCCTCTCCTGCACTCACCACAGAGGGGACACAGCTGAGGGGGAAATGCCTTCCCCAAAGACTGACACTCTCATTTCTCCCGTGGCCCATAACACTGAACAACAAGCAAAACACACAAGATGCTGGCAAAACACCCTGCATCTTATACTGGATTAAATTTCATTTGCTGTTCACCATCACCCCACTGACAGAAGATCTTGAAACCCTTCAGGCTCTGATCCCAGGATGGAGCTGCCTCATCCGTTTTGGCTGTTCATTATCTCACAGATCCATTAATTGCAGTGCAAATTGCGTGTGCTCAGCACTAATTCTTGTAAAAAGGGAAAAATGCAAAGGGGAATGCATGAAGCCAGTAATACAGCTCTTTATCCTGACAAACCTCATCAAATATCAAATTAAAATCATTAAGCAAAACAGCACTTCCTGCAAACCTGTGATTTGGGGTTGCAGTGACTAGCCATGGCAAATTAGTTGCTCAGCAGTTCAGGAGGCTCTGAGATGAGCAGTAGGAGAAACCAAGCATTGCAGGATGCAGAGACCAGATGGTTTTAGGCTGAAAATAAATGAATACCCTCCAAATGATAATGTCTCTGTCCAAAACACTAACGAAAAGTTATGCAAGGGGAAAAAAAAAGCAACCAACAAACCAACCCCAAACCCAAGCTACATTCTTTAACTAGATAAAAGAACATTTTGTTCAGCATTGGAGTATCTATTGTAATTAAATGCTCTAAAAACAGGACAACAGCCCCGCGCCGGTCATGCATACGAGAGACAAAACACGACAAAAAACCCAAAATACCCAAGAATGATGCATTTCTTACAGAGCCTGAAGAATTCCTGCCTCTCGGCAGACTCCTGCAGTGCACTCGGGCATCCACCTAAATGAATGCAAAACCCATTTTCCCCTGCTAAGATAAATTAATTTAATAATAAAAACAATCAAATCCAGAGAAACCCAGGGACAGCCGAACCCCGGCTCTGACTTACAGCTCTGAAAAATCCTGCAGTCTGGCTGGAAACGTCCATCGAAGAACTGCATTGAAAGCTTTTCCCTAAAGGCAAGCGCATTTAAACATCTCGGGCTCTGCTACTGGAGCCGATGCTGCAACAGATGGGGCTCGGGGCTGGGTGTGTTGGTGCCTCCCATCGCGGCAGGCGCGGGGATGGCAGCGCCGGCGGAGCCACCGCAGCGCGGGGAGGGCTGGCGGGCTCTGCCCCTGCGGGCTCCGTGCCAGCACCGGCCAGGTTCGCTTCCCGCCTGCAGAACCGGCCCTGGGCTTGGACATCACGGCCAGGTTCGGTTCCCGCCTGCAGAACCGGCCCGGGGCGCGGACATCACGGCCAGGTTCGGTTCCCGCCTGCAGAACCGGCCCGGGGCGCGGACATCACGGCCAGGTTCGGTTCCCGCCTGCAGAACCGGCCCGGGGCGCGGACATCACGGCCAGGTTCGGTTCCCGCCTGCAGAACCGGCCCGGGGCGCGGACATCACGGCCAGGTTCGGTTCCCGCCTGCAGAACCGGCCCGGGGCGCGGACATCACGGCCAGGTTCGGTTCCCGCCTGCAGAACCGGCCCGGGGCGCGGACATCACGGCCAGGTTCGGTTCCCGCCTGCAGAACCGGCCCGGGGCGCGGACATCACGGCCAGGTTCGGTTCCCGCCTGCAGAACCGGCCCTGGGCTCGGCCAGGGCTCGAGGGTCATTTAGCAGCGGTTTTGGGTGCAGGATGCTCAGGGGGCACAGGGGAAGTCGGAGGGTTCGAATAACCGCAGGCGGTTTTAATGTGATCTGAAGGGGGAAAAAATCCCGTTTTCAATAGCAGAAGTTTCAGATGACTGAAGCTGCATCTGCATCAGTATTGAATACCTTGGGGAAGGCAGCACAGAGCAGCAAAAGCATTTTCAAGGCTGGAGTCTCTGCTGCTCCATAACAGCCCTATTCCCCACTTAACCACAGCCCCACTTTGTAGCTGCACAAAAGTCACTTTATTTCTCTGGGCTTAAGTTTCCCTATCTGCAGCGTGAACAGGGGATGACTTGGCTAACTTTTTAATTTATTATAAAGACCTCACTGGGAAAATAAAGTGCCTGAGCACAAAGTATAACCATCAAAAGTATCACCATCCAAAAAAAGATAATAGTTATTTTGAAAGGGCACCACATGAGCAAGTGCTTAGCAGAGCAATGCAAACTCTCCCAGTAGGAGCTGAGGGATGGTGGGGATTTGAATTTCCTTCTTCATCAAGCTAAATTCCTCCTTTATAACCCCATTCAGCTTTGATTACTCCACCAACCAGTCTCACAGTGCCCTTCACTGGCAATGAAATTGTTTCCCAGACCATGGGGACACATCCTTGGCCAAGATGCTGTCGAAAGCTGGCTCAGATGAGGACACCTCTGCTAGAACAAAGCAAAAGAAAGCAAAAGGCAGAAAGGTCATCCCTGCAGCTTCCAATACTTGAACAGAAGCATCAAAACACCATGCAATGAGCTGACCCCTCCCTGGAGAAACAAGTGGCCAGATCTTGAGCCACGGAGCATTGCCAGTCATTTCTTGGTCATCTCAAAACACCATTTGTGAAGATCTGTTGAAAAACTCCCTAAGAGGGAGGCTTTGCTTTAATTAATGACTCCAGGTCACTAAACCACCAGATCAGTGGAGTGGACTTGGCTTACACATCACTCTCAGTCTATTCATCCCATTCACCAGATGTTGCTACACCCTTTTGCAAGAGGATGCAGCCAACACCAACCTTAATTCTGCTGCATCAAATAATAAATCCCACTGAGGCTGGGCAGTACTTCAGCAGCAAAAGAGATGAGGTCCAGGTGACACCCCGCATGTGCCAGGCAGGCAGCACATCCTAGGAACCCTCCACTGCTCTCTCATCCTTCAGTGTGCTAAAAGTGCCTCTGATAACACAACCCTCTTGGGAGGAAAAAAGCTGAAAATGGTACAGTGTTCACTCACAAATGGCAGCTATTACTTGAATCCTCTCAAGGCAAGCTCACTGGCAGCACTTTTTAACAGAAACATGCACAAATATTTGGTGTTTAGAAGATTTGTCTCCAGCTAAATTAATATTTTATGCATGCAGAATGTACAAATAGTTTAGGAAAATAAACAAGCTTCCTCTTAAATGCTGTCTAAGGGGTACAAGAGAAACCAGTCACCCAGCTGGAGCAAGCAAAACACATTTTGTCTTTCTTCCTTGAGCTGCAGGAGAAAGGAAGGAATCTGTGGCTGACCTAGAGAGGGTAAAAGGGAAGATTGGATTCATAGTGGAATAAAAAGGGTTCTCCTGCAAAGCACAGTTCAGATCAAATGCTTCTCTGTATAGGTAACCTCTAAGGATTATTCAGATTAGCAATCAGATCAAATAGAAAGAGGTATTAACAGCCAGGAAAATGTCCCACATCCCTAAATCATCCCCTTTAAATCACTCACAGGCTCAGTTCCATGTATCCAAAGCCAAGAATCATCCAGACCTATAAAGTGTTTAAAGAAAAAAATATCTTAAAATGGTTTTTGGTCTCAAAGTCTGATTGGCACAAGTTCCACCTCAACAACATGCCTTTTCCTCCCCCACCTTTGGATAAGGAGTGTGAAACAGATTGCACAACTACATCTCAGATAGGCAGAACAGTTAATGGTTTAGATACCCTTTCATAAATATTTGCTGAACTAGTTTTTGGATTCTGTCCAGTTTCTGACAACCATTAAAAACATTGAATAATTTGCCATTTTCTTTCACCCTTCTGGGGTGGAAAATAGGCAGAGAGATTTCATAGCTATAATTTTTTACCATTATTTAATGACTACTTGTATTTATGTTGATGTCTCCTGCCAAAGAAGCCCAAGTGATTCTTGAATCTACAGCCCTGAGTTTTCCAAATCACATTTATGTAAATATTTATATATTTTTATTAAATATTCCCATACTCAATACCTGGGCTCATATGTGGCTGCATAAGCAAGTGGTGAAGATTTGAGAGAAACCAACCAATTTCTGAATTGTTTCACATTGGGTTTCAAGTGCCTGTGCTCTATCAGAGATGCTGAGGCTCAGTGAGTAAGAGCAGCAGTGAGTTACAGCACATCATCTTGCACAAGATGGTGCAATATGGGAAATCACACAAATCAAGTCATTTGATGATGTTTTCAACCACAATTTACTGACAAGTTCTAGGAGTCTCTATGAACAGGGATCTAAAACTCCAGCCATTTCCTTGCTTCCTTACATATTAAGGATAATTCAGGAGGTTCCAGAAAATGCTTTATATAATCAACTTTCCATGACAACAGATTTTTCAGATATTTTCAGTTTTTTCCCCCCAATTCTTAAGTCCTTGCATCTCAAGCTCAGCAGTCATTATTCATTTTATAACTATGTTTCTTAAAAAAAATGTTCCTTTTAGAGCACTTCTAGATCACTCACATATTTGGACTGACTGTAGGATTCTCACACTTTATCAGGCAGTAAGGCTGAAAGGAAAACAAATCACCAAAAACTGCTTGTGCTTTGGACTGTGAATTACACACTCACCTATGGCCCAAAGACCAAACTCTGAGCAAAGCAGATTTATGACTGTCTCATTTTCACCAGAATAAAGCTACAGAATTCCCTGCCCAACTGAAACAGGCATTGTTGCACTGGTTTATTTTTCCATTTGAAGAGTTTGGTTTTTAAAAATTCAGAGCCAGACCCCTCAACCATCTTCAGATTTGACTGCACATAATTCCTGCACAATTTCCTTGAACTGTTCCAAAACACCAACTCAATTTCATCCTTTTAGTCCAAGTAAAAGCCTAAAGTATCACAAATTTCTATCTGGCAGTACAGCAACCTTCCACAATTTCCCAGAGGAGACAGAAAATGTCTGGCTATTGGTTGTTGTTATTTATATTCCATAATTTTCCACAAAGATATGGTGGGTTTGTAAGTAATACATAAATTAGATGAGTTCATGGGGCCAGCTTCCATTATAGTTTCCTTTTTCTTATGAGGCAAACAGTGCCTTGAAATCAATGGAGCTTCTGTCTGTGAAGAAACCACTTCAGAACACAGCAGATACAGCAATTATTGAAGTGCATGGTGAGCCAGAGCTCTGCATGGCAGGGCAGGGCTTTTGTCCACTGTGTAATTAAGAAAGATTTTTCATATTTTTTACAGCCAACACAGCCAACACATCATATTCATGGTTGCCCTATCCCCACTCCCACTGAGCACGAGCAGCGTGCAACACAGATGTGGAGCCTCCAGCCAAGAAGCCAAAGCACCTGGGTAATGTTCAGATGAGAGAAGCAAGTCTTGAAGGGCAGGGAAAGCCACAGCAGCAGCTGGGAGACCAAGGGGAAGATGAAATGGGGAGAAAAAAGTCCTAAACTGCACCATAAGACACACCAGCTCTTAGTAGAACAGTCAAAGTTGTCTTTCAAGAGTTGATGTTGGGCAAAGGGCAGCAGTGATCTGCAGGAGCTGGAAAAGGGAGTACAAGAAAAAAACCAAAACATTTAGCCCCCAGAGTAAGAGATAGGGATGAACTGCAGAGCCCACCCCACCCAAATCAGGCAAAACTGCAATGCAGGGTGATGGAGATGGTACAAAATGGAAAGAGAGAGGAGCAGAGAAAAATATCCCATGACAAACAGAATCCACAGTTTACTCCCTTTCTTTTCATCTCAAACAGCCACAATTTTTTCCTTGCAATTTTTCAGCATGATCTACCAAGCAATGAACCAAGGAGCTGGGATTCCTGACTCACTGCTGACAAGCCAGAAGGAGAACATCCATGTGAGAAACACCAAACCCCAGCGAGAAATCACCCATCCCTCCTGGGGGAGGGAGCGCCCTGCCAGCCTGCAATGAGGATGGATCACACAGCACCAGGGATGCCTCAGCCAGCTTGGGTACCAAAAGCTGATGGCTGCATTCTCAAATCTAGTTCTTTAGCAGAGAGGTTTTTCTTTACAGAGAAAATTTATTTTCTTTAGAGAGGGGTTTTCCCCTCTTTAATTGCATATATAGCCAGATGCAAATGACATTGAAAGGATGAGGTGTTCATACAAAGGCAGTACTGGAGGCTGCCCAGCAGCCCCGTGCCTGCTCCACATGGACCCCACTGCACTTCCCACCTGTCTGAATCTCACAGGTGGAGGGATGGAGCCTCTTTCCTGCATCATAGAGGGGAGGAAGGGGTGGACACACTTCTGGAGAGGTGCCAGGGCAAAGCTGTGCTGTGTCTGGGGTCAGTGGAGGTCTCTGGGTGCCTGGGGAGAATTACAAAGTCTGAGCTAGGACACATTGCTCAATAACTCAGGGAGTGAAGGACCAACACTTTGAACTATAATCCTCTGTGATGTGGGTGAAACCCCTCAGAGATGTCCTGGTCTCTGAGGATGAATAAACCAGTGAGCACAATTACTGTCAGGAACTTGGTGGTGCCTCTGTGGTGCCTCATTCAGCTTTGTTTGAGGCATTTGGAGGGGCTGCCACACTGGTATCAGTGATGGTCTGGGAGGTTTTGATTCAGTAGCAATTGGTGATTCAGGATGAGCAGATTTAAACATTGTGGACTGGCTCAGAGCCCCCATTGCCTTTGTTCTCTACAAAGGCATTGCATTTTAAAAGTTTTGAAGGACACGGGATGGGTCTTACCTTGCTTCTACTGTATCCCTTAAGAGCTTGGATGAGAAACACCTTTTGTGGGCCAGAAACAGTCCCACAAGACAATAGAAGAATGATACTGCACCATTTAGAAATGGGAGAAAACCACAGAGAAACAGAGAGAGAAATCTGGTGATTTATGGGTAAGAACTCCAACCATCTGTATGCAAAGGTTATTGGGATTTATAAATGTGAATTCTGCAATATGGTTTTCAGCTTCACTGGTCCCAGAGTGGGATCTCTGAGGAGCAGCACTTCCATGAGGACACAGCAGTGGCCACGTGGTTGGGTGGAGATGCCTCAGCTCTGCTGCTGCCTCCTTGACCTCTCTGCCTTTGGGCTGCTCTGTGCTCCCTCCCTTGGCAACACACACACTGCTCCTGGGGCTGTGGCAGCAACAGGGATAGGGGTGTCAGTGCCCAAAAAGCCAGGGGAACAGGGGGAAAAATGAGGCAGGAAGGAGGAAAAGTGATGGCAATCAGCTGCACATAAACCCAGGCACACCTGAGCAGTCTGTAACATTTTAAGACTGGCTTAGAGAGTGTGGTGGTGAACATACACTGCTACAGCACATCTGCAGCTCTCAGGGGAGCACTAATTATTTACCCAAAAGAAAATATCCCACTGCAATAACATCACAGGACACCCATCCAGGAATTAAGATGCTCTTGCACGCTCACAGCGAGTTTTATTTTCTTTGAACCCCATGGCTTAGGTTTGACTGTTGTGGTGGATGTTGAATTATTTCATTGAAGTTGTCCCCATGCCTGCGGGGCCCAGGTGAGTTACCCACGTCCTCACATCTTTGTACAGCCTGGCTAGGGACAATTTGTTCTTCAGGTCAGGGATTCTGGGCTTTCTAAGGCACTCTGTGCACGTAGCAGCTTTGCTCTATGTAGGTTTTACCTTTTGTAGGTGCGCAATAAATAGTAACCATTAACTCTGAATTGAGGCAAGGACCCACCTAGAAAAGGATAAAGTGGCTGCCTACATACAGGAATGAACAGTTAAAATATCATCAAAGGTTTAGAAGCTGAAGTACAAAGATCTCTGCTGGTATCAACTGGCTGTTAGAAAGAAAAAAAGGAGGTAAGAGCACCTTGCAGCATTTAAAGTAGGTCAGCACTGGCAGAAAAGAAATACTTTCAAATACATCGTGATGCAGAAACCTGACACAGAGTTACAAATTCACCAGAAAGAACTTGTCAGCTTAACCAAAATAGAAATAAATGAGTTTATCCACTCAATTTAATGTAGAGACATGCAGCAGTTGGGGCTGATGAAATGGGTACAAGCCACATCAACACTTGCAGACTGGCATGAACACCCTAGGAACAGTCACATCCACAGTATTATGCTGGATCCCATTGGAATGAGCAGTGAGACTTTCAGCCTGTAACTAGAGATGATCTCAGGGATTTCTGGAATACAGATGGATCTGGAATATACAGATTTCCCTGAGAGCTGCTTCATCCACTCACTCCCACAGCACTGGGGCTGCCCAGCTCTCAGGAAGGTGCTCCTCAAGGCTGGTGTCAGAGCAGACACATCACACAGGGCTGCTGGTGCTGCAGCTCAGGGACCCTCCCAGCAGAGCCACATCCCTTCCCAAAAGGATGCAAAATGCTCAGAGGCAAAGCCCCCCTGCTCCTTTGTGGCACTCACAAGCACAGTGGAGCCCTGGGGTGATGAGCTCTGAAACGGATGCCATACATGATAAAAGTCCAGTGTTTATTTAACTGCCAGAGGCAGTTCTGGATGTAGGATGCACCCAGTGAGAGTGAAGCTATTTTAAGATCAAATATTTGATTACTACCACAGGGACTTATTTACAAAAAAAAAAAAAAACAAAAAAAAACCCCACAAAAACAAAAACAAAATACCAATCAACCAACCAACCAAATGAAAAAAAAAAAGCCCCATGTAAGACCATATTTAGATTTTACTTCCTAATTTGGTCGTGTGAATAATAATTTAAAATAATCTACCCACACCGGAAAGAGAAGTGTGCTCTCAAAGTCTCTCACTGCAGACAACAGCACTTTAAAGACATCCTGGACACAAAATTTGCCTAAAGAAAAGTGAATACAATTTGATTTGAAAGAACCCAACTAATAAAGAGCCAACAAAATTTTTAAAAATCAAATACGAAGTACAAATTATCACATCAGAAGAAACATCATATTGCAGTATTCTGGTTTTAATTTGGTTTTTTGTTTTCTTGGGTTGGGTTTTTTAAAGGTAAGACAAGGTGCACACAAAGCAATCACTAAGGCATGTATATAAAACTGACTTTTTTCACTTAAGAAGTTCATGAAATAATTTAAAAGGGGAAGGCTTTTAAAGGCTGTAACCTTTATATCTCACCCAAAAAGGGTGTAAACTGTCACTCAATTAATTTTACTCATACTGTGACTCTAGTTAATAAGAGTAATAATGTGTGTGAATATATGTACATCTATCTGAGAAAATACACACACATATATGTACAGACACATGTATAAAAACCACTATTGCAGGTGAATAGTTTTAGTTCTTCTCCCATTCCAGGCCTCCCTGTTACATCTACAATTTAAATGATGAAGGATGACTTTGTGGTTGAGATTGGCAGGGTACCCACATTCTATTCCCAGCAGACAAATTCCAGCAAGCCCTGAAGGCTGATGGGTCTTTTCTCTCAATCATAGATTGACTAGATTTGTTTAGGAAAAGTTTGGGGTTTTTTTTAAATACTTCCAGCATTTTGTAGAACTGGAAGAAAAAACAATGATTATTTTTAAACTTTGTGCATTTGACACAATATTGACTTAAACACACAAATAAAATGGAAGCACAACTACAACCTACACACAAAGCATCACTTGTTTGATTCCTCACACTGCAGTTGTCCTCCACAGATATTTGGGATTCCAAACCTGCCCCAAACACCCCAGATTCCACTGGGGGTGAAAGCCCCAAACCTGTTTTGGGGAGATTCTATGAATTAGGCTGAAAAAATACTGAAGATTGCAATCAGAAGATTGCAATTAATTATGTCATATCAATTTAAAAGATCAACCAATTCTCTCCAAGGCACAGAATAGCCCAAGTTGGAAAAGACCTCAAAAGATCATCCAGACCAACCTTTCATGGAAAGGGAGCCCAGATGAGATTATCTAGCACCCTGCCCAGTCACATCTTGAAAACCTCCTGGAAAGAGCAATTTCATAGCTCAAATACCACATTTATATAGTGTTTGTTTTGATCACTATGTTATAGGGCTGCACTGGGTAACAAAAGTCCAAAGGTTTTCGAGCTGCCAGAAATCCCCCTGTGAGTGCCCAGCCACCCCTCCAGCTGTCAGCACCAGAGCAGCTCCTGAACAGGAACACATCCCATAAACAGCAGGAGCATCTGTTTGGAAGGTTGGAGACTGAAATCTTGTTTCTTGGCAACATTCAGTAATTCAAAGCACATTCTTATGTGTTTCATAAAATGCCTTTTCTTCCTTTTGTAGTACTTTTGAGCCTCTACACATTTTCCAGTGAGAGCAGGGCTGGTGGATATAGGTCCCAGTCTCAATCTCTGATTTGGCTCCCACATGGAGCTGGGTAAAGTTGTGCTTTGCTGTGGCACGTCTAATGAGACCTGATAGACCTAATAGAAAATCTAATAACACTTCCACTGGTTTTTCAGCAAGAATCACTCTTCCACACCAGGCTGTGCAGTCACATTTGCAAAATGCAGCAGTATCAGTTTAGAACAAGCAGGTAAAACCACAACTCTACTTTATTTATCATGAGAAGGAAAAGGCATTAATAGCTGTTCCAAAAACTTTACTGTTTTCATTTCTTTCCTCCTGGCTGTTCTTTGTTGTTTTCTTTTAGACTACACTGTATTCAGAGATGCCACCTTTTAACAGAACACACAGAAACAAGTATGTTCAGTGAAATAAAGATAAAAATATGGCATTAAATAAGGAAGCACCAAGAAACCTGAGAAATCATTTGGCTGCAACACCAGCATTAAGTATGACAAACAGCAGCTTTGGATCTTGATCAACAAACAGCCAGTGGTTGAGGGCTTTGCAAACAACTCCAGAAAAGCTTTCAATCTTGCCCTTGTTGTTGGATACCTCTGTAGAGCTCCTGCCAAAGATAATCCTCCCCTACAGCCCAGTAATATATTCCAAAAAGAGAATTTTATTTACTTTAGGATATGTTAATTACTATTTGTATGTGTTATTAGCAGCGTTTTCTTAAGAATGCACAAGTTTTCAGCTATTTTGGAAGAAAAAAAGGAGGAAATGCAGCTACAAAATACCTCTGGGTTTACCCTCTCCTAGAGCTTGAATTAAAACATTATGAGTGTGGCATAACATACCAGCTACAATGCCCTGAAATAGAATAAACATTTCCATCCATGTACAGCTCAAGATATTTGTTTCTCCAGGACCACTGCCTCACTTGATTGTAAAGCAGCTTTTGAAAACACATTTCCCAGTCCCTCAGCTTTCCACTCGAATGCTTCAGAAATATGCCCATTTAACAAGTTGCAGGAGGACCTTGGGGACCTCCTGCTGAAACTCTGACAGCACACAGACATTGTAATAAACTGGCTTCCACCTCAGCTAAAGCTTTTTTACAAAAGGATTTTCCATACAGAATTCATTCCCTGGTGTTCAGAGTCTGATTACTTCTCTTCAGAGCATCAGTAGAGATTTCCACTGAAAGCTTATCAGCAGAGACTGTTTCTGGGAAAGGAATAAGAGAAATTATTTGACTTGAACTTTGCAGTGCAGCCTTTCACTGCCTTTGGAAGCTACACTGTGAAGTCAGATTTTTGTGTGACACACTGACAACATCTCAAGCATCAGTAGAAAAGGAGCTAATATGGTTTATTTGCTCTAGGGCAGGAAGAAGGGAAGCAGAAAGCATCTGGAAGAAGAAAATTAAACTCTTACAACTGCCTGGAAAACACCATTTCAAATGCTAGATTTCAAGGTCAGGGAAGGAAGTGACCACTGACTGGACTATATTTAAATGCGCTGTGAAGCTCAATACTGGGCTTATTTTTAGGTAAGAATAATAACTATTCCCCTTTCTTCTGTACAAACTTATTCCTAACAGGCATCCTGTCCAGAGTCATCCAGGACAACTCCTTACACTGACAGGAGCACAGGCTGGGGCTATGTGGCTGCCTGCAGGAACAATTCTTTTTCCTACCACCAAAGAGATATCAGCAGTGCATTTCCAGGATGGAGTTTCCTTCCCCAGGTCCAAGTCCAACATCTGCTCCAGTCAGTGATGATCCAGATGTTGTGTCAGACTCCAGATTACATCCCAACTGAAAGGAAGTCCAGCCAGTATCCTTCAAAATGTCTTAGCCTTACCCTGTGATAATTTTAGCTGTGATCTTCCAAGGCAGAGCTTGCCCAGCACCATCCACTAGCTAATGGTTAATCTTCCTGAATCCATTCCTCACTTAGGTTTTACAAAAATTAAGAGGTTTATCTAACTTAGTGCTAGAGTTTGAGCTTCATGTACTGAAAGGACAAGCACAATGCTCTTGCATGAACTGATTATTGGATCACTGGGAGAAGAAAAGGTGATTCACATGCTCGAGGTTAAAACAAATGGAGTGTCCAGGTCAGAAAGGATCCTTTCTTCCTTTCTTCCTTCC
>WBNQ01007613.1:2081-19296 GCA_013401375.1 Spizella passerina
TGACCAGTTCCCACCTTGTCACCCAGATCAGAATATCACATCCATGTGTTCCTTGAACACCTCCTGGGATGGGGCCTCCACCACTTCCCTGGGCATCCCCTTCCACTGCTTAAGAACCCTTTCCATGAAGAAATTCCTCCTGTATTGTTGGAGATGGTATTCCATGGATGACAATGGTGTTACCTGGTTCTGTGGCTGTGTTTTGTCACATCTTCAAGGGTCAGGAAGGAGGAAAGAGAGCACTGGGGAGGTAAATAACTTAGTTCTGCTATCCTTATTTTAAGATTTGATGCTCTGAAAGAATGGGCCTTTTCCCTCACAGATTTTTAAGGCCAGCAGATGTGTTAGTGGATAAAGAGAAATTTAGACAACAGTATAAATTGTCCACAGTCAACACTGCTTTCTGTTCAGACAGTTCAACTCACATTGTCTCATCAATGTCTGTCACCATTCTTCTTTGCAAGCAGTTTTGTAGATGAGAAGGATTATCTTATCCCTTTTAATGCACTTTGGTCATGTGGGTTTGGACTTCTGAAAAACTCTCTGTTCAGGTCACCATTTATAGATGTGAACTAACAGCATAGAAATGCAGTCCTTGGACTGGATCATCATCCTGGGACCCAGTTTAACCCAGTGCTACTGGTTTTGCAGGAAGCACCTTGCCACATGAGCTGGAAAGTGTCTTTAGTTGAACATTTGCTGTTCCTTTTCAGACCCATGGGTGTGTTTTGAGAGGAGAACAAACATACTCAGTACCTGCCAACAGTGTAGCATGAATCAAAAGTTTAAAATGTATGTTTTAAGTTGAACAACAGAAAATACCAAAGGGAAAGAATAAATTGATTCTTTACACCACATTATCTGTAGGAAATAATTTTTAAGGGAGTAAATCAGCAAGAGTGATGCTATTTGGTGTTCTAGTCATCTGATTACCACAGCAGTTTCTTGAAAATATGAGCTGTGCTGTAAATAATTTAACAATTCTCTGATCTAGAGGACCTTGTTGCAAGAAAAACAAGGATTAAAACCAATCCAAAGTGGTTTTCGTGTTTTTTTCTGAGGGCACAGCAACCCTGTAAATACTTCTCTGATAATGACATAAATCATATTTCATGTGTTGTAATGGTGAGGTGTGATTTGAAAATCCTAAACCTGTGTTCTAAGGCTAGACAGCACCATGCAGTTGTGATCCTGTTTTTAGGAATAAATAACTAAAAATACATTAATTAAAATTCTTTTAATTTCTCCTTTACCAGAGATATCTGGAGAGCACGAATCCTTTCCACCCTTATGAGCGTTTTGACACTTTGAAACAATTCCTGGAGTTTGATGGACAAGTTTTGGGGTTTTCTTGTGTGTGGAATGACCCAGAGTCGAAGCTTCCTGACCCACGGGAACTTGTTCTCCGTTATTATTTGTCTGATGACACCATTGATATAAGAGAAATTTTGCCACCAAACTCAGGCCGGGATGTGGTTCCATTTTTCCTCAAAAGAGACAAGCTTCCAAAGGTGAGCAGTGAAAATTTCAAATTCTTCCACTAATTTAGAAAAATTGAATGCCTTGTTTTGAACATCCTGTATTAAGATTGTAATGATATTTAGAAAGTGTTTTCAGAGTATTAATCATAATTTCATGATTTAGGTTTTGCACACATACTTGTGTAGTAAATTAATAAGTGATTGAAAATTATCTTTAGGCTTTTCATGCTTAAACTAAAAGGAGCACTTAGTTATAGACATGTCTTATGAATTTCTTTCTCCTATATTAATGTATTAAGGTAACTATATTAATAAAATTCTGCAATAATGGAAGACAAGAAAATTAATATTGATAAGCTTATGTAAAACAGGTGAATTCAGATTTGATCTATGACTTACATTTGCAGCCTTTGGAAAAGTCAGTTTTAGTATTCTATAACATTATCTCTTCATAGCAAATCTGGTGTGATTTCTTAAAATTGAGTTTCTGGGTTTGGGACATTAAGCAAAGCCAATTAAAATCAATAGGTTTCCATCAATAAGCTTTCTTGGGAATTAATCATGGGAAAGGCTTCCTCTTATCTCATCTTCAAAGGGTTTATATCCTCTGTAACCTGTTATGATTATAAAATTACTGATCTGGATACACTTCTGTATCACTCCTGACAGATCCTGATGATAGAATAACATCAGCCAACAGATGGAATGAAATACTGGGAGCCTTTTCCTACTTTCCTTCTAACACTGATAATCTATTTGTGATACCATAGATGTACATGAGATTTTGTAATAAAAACCTACCAGCAAAATGTTACACTTTTCTCACCTTGTAAGTCCTGTGTTCTGAGATGCTGATTTAGCAGTGGGTCTATGATATCAGACCCCTTCAACCACAGAGGTTCATGGTGCAATTTTAAGGACTGGCTTTTTCCTCTGGAAATTTTGAGAATGGCAGCAGAGGAATCAAAAGTTGAGGGGTCAGGAGAGGTGGTAAGGCAAAGTAACTAATTTTGATGACTCTGCATCAGCAGTTTATTCATAATTTTAAAAAATATGACATAAATATATATTAAGTTTGATATTGGGATAAATTACTTCTGTAATTTTAAAACTAACAACAGAAACAAAAACACATCTTTGCCAAAATCACGCTGACTTGAATCTCCTCTGTTTGTGTAGTGGATAGGACCAATCCTGGATGGTTCTTTGCATGTTTTTATAATTATTACCAATCAAAATAATATCCTTTAGAGCAGATGTTGACAATGGTGTGGTACTTTGGTTATGCTGACCTTTGCTTTTTGGTTGCTTCCAAGAGAAAAGAGACTTTACCCTTGGAGAGAGAGTAAAATTCTGAATGCTGCTTCTGGCATATATACATTCTGGCTTTTGGAATATACACTCTTAGGTTTGGTAGTAGAATCTTAGAATTTACTAAAAAATCTCCCAGAAAATACTACAATAACAGCCAGTGTATAACAAACCTGCTGATTCTAAGGTAGCAGAGTTCTCTTTCTTCACTGTCACCCATATTTCTGAAGAGTTGGTCTCTTTCCTTGCAGAATGCTCCCACTGCTCCATATCATCCAGGCACCATCACCAATTACACTCTGCTCAATGTGTTGGGAAAGCCAGGAAGAAACAAAGGCTATTACATCCGGGATGTTCTGCAGGTCAGAAATTATTGAATATCTTTATTGTAGTTTTTGTAATTTCTTTGGTTGTCATCCTCTGAAACAAAGTTGTTTATGAAATTGTGTTGCCACTGAAGAGTGGCTCAAATGAGAGCTACTGAGATTTACTGTATGTAAATCCCACATTTGTAAAAGTGAAGGAGCTTAACATGGGGTGAAATACACTTATCAATGGACTTTAAAAGTTGTTAAATCACACACACTAAATGACCTGGGTTTTAACAAAGGTTGTGTGATTCTGAGATTTATGAAACTGCTGTATAAATGTTCCTTTTTTTATTAGACAGGAGCAGTGCATCAGGAATTTTACAAAGACAGTGACTTGAAAATAGGGGCAGTAATTAATGTTTGGGGAAGGCAAATATTACTCTGTGATTGTGATGAATTCACTAAAGAACATTACAGGAAAAAGTATGGAATTGGTAAGTAGGGATCATTATCCTTTCCTTATGAGCATTTTTATACTTCCAAATTTAGCAGAGCTGTCTTCAAATTTTATTACTGACAAAACATGTTCATTAAAACCTTTAGCAATAACAATCTGTTGTAGGCTGTTAGCAGCAAAGCAGTAATTTTGCAGGTAATCCAGAAGGGCTTTCTTATACATTGCTCCCTTGAAAACTAGCATATAATGTATGTGTTCTGCTCCTAATGCCTCTATTTGAAAACTACAGTGACAAAACAGTCATATGGATAGACTGGCATTTCTTCTTCTCTCCTTCCCCCTCCCCTTCCAATAGCTGTGTTTGCAGTCAGAAAATAATAAAGAGCATGTAGTAAGTGGGTAAGTAGAATGAGCTCAATTATTCCCCCTTAAATTTCATTTTATATGGATGTTAGAATCCTCACATAATAAGATTTTCTGACATGACAGTTTTAGTCTATCACATCATTGGTTTTTACAATGCAGTTTTGTGTATTCTGGACCATTAGAGTGTGTATCTTGTGAAATTTCAGTACTGAATTCTAGAAACATTTAGCAACTATGTCCATTATGGAAAAGCATTTTGGAAATGAATAACAATAGGGGCTTTCATTTATCTGTCTTTGAGTGTCTCCAGTCAGACTTGCTAATGGTTCCATCATGGACATCTTCCTGCAAAAATGACTTAGTTATTTTCTGTCAGTTTATTCATTCAATAAATATAGCTGAGCATTCAGAGATGGTTGGAAGAATCCTACTATGGCCTTTCCCTGCCACTGTGAAATAAAACACCTGAGCAGACTATTTCTGTTACCTTGTGGTCAGATAGATGTGTGTGTATCAGAGCTTGTCTGCTGCACTGGGGGAATTAGATGGTGTAGCATTGCCATTCAAACACTAGATTTATTATTTGGCAAAATATTTCTCATTAGGACTTTTTCAATAATACCCTGGCATGTCTGTACCAAAGTAATCCTGATCTTGCCAGTGTGTGAGGAAGCCATATTCAATAACCATGGTATTACCTGTAATAATAGCAAATTTAACTCTAGAGATGCAAAATAGGGGCTTCTGCTCTGGGAATTTCTTCAGCCAAGACCACTGCTGCTTTTTGGCAGCAATATCCTCTGTCTGAGCAAATTATCCCAAACAGAGAATGAGGATTTCTTACTCAGGGCAGGCAATAAATGAAATGCAGCTGACCATCCTGGATCAAACAACCAAGTGACACACAAATGCAAAGGCCCTTTCCCTCCCTAATGCTGGCTCAGTAATTACTGCTTATGTCTCTGGATGTTGAAAGTTAGGTGGTTTGCAAGTTAGGGGAATTCAGAAGTTGCTGATGTGCAGAACTCTAGAAAACTGTAGGTGGTCTAGTCTGTTCCTGTTCTGCAGTAAAGGAGAGTTCTTTGCCTCCGAGGTATCTTGTCCTAACCTCATAGTTTAAAATGCTGCTTAAAAACTACTCTGAAGCTGGTTTGTGTAAACTGAGAGAGTAAATTTTTTCTCTTATCTCTGTTGGACATGGGGAACAACTGCTCAGTACTCTCTTTTAATAACCTTGTACATATCTGTACAAGATTCCAATACAAAACCTTACTCCCCTACCCCCATCCCAGGCCATTTGCTGCTAAGGGAAAACATTTTAGTCTTTCTTTATAGTCCATTCTTTTCTATCTGTGATAATTTTTCTCAGTGCTCTCTCCAGTTTCTCTGCCTTGTTGACACCAAACACACAAAGATGTGCTCTAGCTGAGACCTTTGGGAAGCTGGGAAGTGTTTTACACATACCTTTAAGGATATATGATGGCAGAGACTCTGGCTGACATGGAAAACCATCCATCTTGATGCAACCTGCCTTGTTCACAGACAATACTTTCTTAGAGCTAAGGGATTCACACCCTTGGCTGTAAAATTCTTTTCCTGCTTTCCTCACAAGGATTACAAAAATGTAGGTATGACTTTTTAACTGGAAGGGACCAGGAGTAGAATCAGAGTAGGTTTTGGCTTAAAAGCAGGTTTTTAGAGAGAACTAGAGAATGTTCACCTTTTAGTGATTTACAGATTTTGTGTGTGTCTGTGGATGTACAAGGTACTCTCAGTGGGCTCAGTCCCACAAAGTGCTCAGAATTCCACTCCCATCCAATTAAAACTGGAACTGACTTAATTGCAGTTCCAGTCCAGGGAGACCATTTACTTGAGCAAGAGTAAGCAAGTGGATAAATTAGTTCTTACATCAAGGCACAGTACTCAGCACCTCATGGCACCAATCCAGCTGTTTTGTTATTGTGTTTTTATATTACTCCCCTTCAATTTATACTCTTCTGCCAAAGCCATTAGAGAAGCTGACATTTATTTTTGAGTCTGCAGTTTCAGCACAAGTTGCTTGCCCACAGAATTTGCCTTTCAGGAGAATGAAGAGTAGTTTAGATTTTTCTTGAAGAAAGTGATGTATTTCTAATGTGGGGTTTCCCTACTTCATTATGTTTGTGAGAAGTGAAGTTTGCCCATTGATGAATGTAGCTAATGCTCTTCAGTAGGAAGCTGATGACATTACTGTCACGTAGAATACTATGAATGCAAGAAAAAATGCATCAATGTGTGAATTATCTGTCCAGACTTGCTAGTGCAGCCTCAGAGGAGGAGGAAAAGACTCTGTAGCCATGTAGGTGTTGTGGTCACCCTGCTGAAATGAGAAACAGGCTGATGTGCAGTGGGGGGAAGCTGGTACTTGTCCTTCTCACTTAATACAATATCTTAGCACAGAGTAGAAAGTATTCTTTCTTAAATAACAGATTACTCAAGATGGAACAAAACCAGGAAAATCTGGTTTCCTACAGCTTTTTCTTCCCTACCCCTGCACCTCCCAAGCCTGGCTGCTGAGGTTTTTCGGAGCGCCCTGCAATCCCTCTCCTGTGCCGGCTCTCCACCCCTCCCACCCCCTCATTTCTCAGGCTCCGGCCGTGACCCGCTGCCGGGGCAGGGCTCTGTGCTGCTGGCCTGCAGCTGCTCCTGGAGATCGGGATAACAGCTGGCTCCCTGCTTCCCCTCCGCGGGGCACTGCAGCCTGCTGCCAATTTTCACTAGGCTCGGCAGAGGTCAGTGTCTCTGGTGTTTAACCTCTCCACTACACGTGGTGGAGACTGAGCAGCAGCTTCTAAATGTACTTGTGCATATATAAATTCCTTTTTTTTTTTTTTCCCCAAGTAACTGTAATAATCATTAAGAAGTAAGACTGTAAATGGAGGTTTTCTTTGAATCGGGATGAACACTGTTGTGTTTCAGCTGCATGGACAGTTCTGTGAGCACTAGGTTTTCTTTATTCCTGCATGTAAAAGGTGGACATGGGTTTTTTTGGTGGACATGGTGGTTTTTTTGGCCTTCTTATTTTACTTACCTCAGTTGTGAAGCAGACTATCACTAGAAAGTCCCAGCTGTTTGTCATACATCTCTGATGTACAGAGAACTCTATGCTAACTGCCATCTCCCCAGGTTATCACCCCCTCTTTTTTTCTCTTTCCTGTTTCTGGCTTTATTGCTCAGAGGTGCCTGTCCTCTTTCTCTGAAGGTAGAATTTCTTTCCTGCTTCTGTACCCTGATATTCAGTGTAGCTATCATTCTAATCCAAAGTATGTGGCACTTGGCTCTTCCTTGAAATATGTTCTTATCTAACACATGATGGTTTTCCTGCAGTTCTTCAGTGAGGGCAGAAGGTAATCTCACACTCTATACCAAAATCTCAGCATATATATTGAAATTGAAAGCTGACAAGGTCATTCAAGCTGGTTTAATTCTGCCTCTCCGGCAACAAATTCTTTGTGAGGAATTTAGTTTTTCTTACTAAGAAGGCTTTGCTGTCTTCAAATTGTTTATATGCTAAAGATGTGGCTGGAGCTGTTTTGTTTCTTGCTGTTCCCAGTGCTTGTTCCAATCTCACTCAGGTTTTGAAGTCATGAGAAATCTACAAGTACGTGGCCCATGTTTGATAAACAAGGTGAAATAACCCCCAAGTTACTGCAGTAACAAGGGATGAAAATATGCATGGCAAAAGTACCTGTGCTATTCTTTCTAGAAGTAGAAGTTTGTAGTCCCAGACTTTCACTTTACTCTTCACCCACTGTAAATTTACACTGAAAATGTTACAGCCTGGAAGAAATGAGGATTGATTCCTTTTCCAGACTGGACAGAGGTAATTTTCTTAAACACCAGAGATCACCCTGAGAAGAGTGCATTTTGTATGTAAGTGCCACCTGTCTGTCTGATTCTGCTCTAATGCTGTGTGGCAGAGCGAAGATGAAATGAGTTTTGAGCTCGGGTAGCTGGCTCTTTACAAGTTCCAGAAATGAGTTTTTGACTAGTTTTGTAACCTGTATGTCTCCATGGCAATTTCTTTCTGAATATACTCATTCACAGGAGAGAATATGAATATATAATCCTTTTAAATCCTGGAAAATGAAGGTGACACAAGGCTGGATGTTTGTATTTTTTTTATTTAGTGAACCTAGACAGGTGAGGGTCAGTCTCTTAGGTAACAAGTGACAGACAATATGAAAAAGCCTCAGAGGAGGTTTATATTGGATATTAGGAACCATTTCTTGACTGAATGGGTTGTCAAGCTAGCACAGACTGTCCAGGAAAGTAGTGGAGTGGAGTCACCATCTCTGGAAATGTTCAAAAGATGTGTAGATGTGGCACTTAGGGACATGGTTTTTCATGGTTTTTAGACCTGACAGTGCTGGGTGATCTGAGAGGTCTTTTCTAAAATTAGTAGTTCTATGATTCTGTGAATGACACAAGTTCACTTTACTTCAGAGATGAGATGAGAACCAAAGGGCTGAACTTCCCTTTAGGATTTCACTTACTCCAAGCTTCACTTGTGAGGCATTCAACACATCCCCCAGGGACAAAACATTATTCCTCTTAATTTACAATTTCCTTCTAGTTTATAAATCTAATTTTCACCCACATGTGCTCAAGTTTACAAAAGGCGAAATGCTTTAGTAACTCTTAATGAATGCCTTATGCATGGGTGTGAATGTGCAGACTGTGACCAGCGTGTAAACGCAGGAGCTCTTGTCCTCTGCAGCCAGGATCCCGTGCAGGTGCCCTGGTACCCCGAGGAGGAGTACCTGGTACGTGCTTCTGGCAGGACCTGTGACACCTGAGCAAAGAGGCGAGGCTTGTGGCAGCCAAAATCCGCCGTTCCGTAATCCCTAATTAAAAACGAGCGCTCCGGCTAACGAGCAGCGTCAGCCCCGCGCCGCCTCCGCCGCGCCGCCACCGGGTGGCGCTGTGGGAGCGCGGAGCCGCCGCCACGGGCGCGGGAATCGGGAATCCAGCGGGAGAGACAGCGGGAATTCAGTGGGAATCCAGTGGGAATCCAGCAGGAATCTAGCCGGGAATTAAGTGGGAATCCAGCGGGAATCTAGGCGGGAATTTAGTGGGAATTCAGTGGGAATCTAGCCGGGAATTCAGTGGGAATCCAGCGGGGAAGCCAGCTGGGAATTCAGTGGGAATCCAGCGGGGAATCCAGCGGGAATCTAGCCGGGAATCCAGCCGGGAATTTAGTGGGAATCCAGGCAGGAATCCAGCGGAGAATCCAGCAGGAATCTCGCCGGCGGATCCTGTGTGTTACCTGCGGTGCTCAGCACCTGCAGGCATCGGGGTTTACCCTCCTGCTCTGTCTATGCCCATTTGCAGGCTCCCTGTTTATGCTATCAGGAATTGCCTGTATCAAGCACACGCTGTGCAGCTGTGAAAATGTCATGTTTTGGTCACAACAGTGCTTAGAAAATAGGGGATCTCACACAGTTTAATGGGAATCTCATGAGGTTTAATGAGAACAAGTTCAAGGTGCTGCACCTGGGCTGGGGCAATCCCCAGTATCCATCCAGGCTAAGGGATGGGCAGATCCAGAATATCCAGGCACAGAAGGACTTGTGGGTGCTGGTGGATGAGGGGCTGGACATGCCCTGGCTCTGTGCCCTCTCAGCCCAGAGGTCAGGGCTGTGCTGGGCTGTATCCAGAGCACTGTGGGCAGCAGGGGAGGGGAGGATGCTGCCTCTCTGCTCCACCCTTCTGAGACCCCACCTGCAGTGCTGCATCCAGCCCTGGGGTCTCAGCACATGGACCTGTTGGAGAGGCTAGAGGAGGCACCAAGCTGGCAGAGGGAAGGAGCACCTCTCCTATGGGCAATGGCTTGGAGAACTGGGCAGTTCAGAAGGCTTTGGGGTGACCTAAATGTGGCCTTCCAGTACCTGAAGAGAACAGACAAGAAAAATGGAGACTATACAAGGACCTGGAGTCACAGGACAAGAGGGAATGGCTTCACACTGAAAGAGAGTGTGCTGAGATCAGATATTAAGTGTAAGTTCTGTGCTGTGAGGGTGGTGAGGCAGTGGAACAGACTGTCCTGAGAAATCTCAGATGCCCCATCCAGAGCAGATCCAGAGAAGGGCAACAGAGCTGGGGAAGAGTCTGGAGCACAAGTCCTGTGAGGAGTGATTGAGGGAGCTGGGAGTATTCATCCTGGAGAAAAGGAGGCTCTGGAGTGACCTTATCATTCTCTACAGCTTCCTGAAAGGAGGATGGAGCCAGCTGGGGCTCAGACTCTTCTCTCAGGCAACCAGTGACAGGCTGAGAAGACACAATCTAAAACTGCTCCAGGGGAGGTTTAGGTTGGACATTAGGAAGACTTTCTTCACAGAAAGGGGGATTACACATGGGAATAGGCTGCCCAGGGAGGCAGTGGAGTCACCAGGATTTTAAGGAAAGACAGAACATGGCAATCAGTGCCATGGTCTGACTGACAAGGTGGTGTTTGGTCATAGGTTGGACTTGATGATCTCAGATGATCTGATTGATTCTGTGATTCCTGGAGTAGCTCAAGGCCAGGCTGGATGGAGCTCTGAGCAACCTGGTCTGGTGGAAGGTGTCCCTGCCCATGAAAGGGGGGGTTGGAACGAGGTGATTTTTAAGGCCCCTTCCAGCCCAAACCATTCTGTGATCCTATGAGTCTGTGATTTTGGTGCATGTTTACATATACACCCTCTTTCATGGTGAAAATTACTTTGAAGATTTCTAAATGATCTTTCTTTGGGCTTGGCCTTTTTGCTTCTGAGTCCCAGAAAGGGCACATGTAGTTTTTTTATGGAGAAGAATGCTGGTGTAGTTTTGCAAAACCCCTTTTGACTGATTCAGGTGAAAGTATCAGCTTTTTGAGTCAGACCATATTCTTCTGAGAGGTAAAGGCTAAAGGAGAGCTCATTGTTTCCAGGCTAAAGAAAAACTCTGACATCTAAATGCTTGCTTTATTTTTCAACTCACACTGCTGTTAAGCAAGTCAGATTTTAGGAGTGCTGTTCTTTGATCTTCTGATATAGCCATGTCTAAAACATTTTAATCACAAACCAGTTCAGTGTTCAAAGTGCCAGCAGTTTTGTCACCCTCGTCTATTTGCACTGAAACCCAAGCTACAAATTTAGGTTATCCATCTCTCTTCAGTTCTGGGTAGAAAAGTTAAGTTTTAAAGGAAAAAAACCCCTTTATTTAATGGGATCCACCTTTATACACTGTTCTCAAATCTCTTAATTCCTCTGACCTGAGGCAGACCCTGTGCTGAGCAGACTTCCCAAGGTCCTGTCCAACCTGAGTTATCCTCTGTTCCCATGGCTCCTGTCTTCTTTTGCCTCAGATCTCCCCATTTGTTTTCTCCCATATGCAAGTTCCTTATTTTTTTCTCCCTTTTCCATTTTCCATGAGCCTCATTTAAGCAGCAGACTGAGCTCCTCTGTGAAGTTTGATGTGAGCACACTGGAAGCTGTCCTGCAGCAGAAGGGCAGTGCAGAGCTGCAGCAAGGGGCCAGATGGGACAGGATTTTCACCAAGAGAGGAGCAATGACAATCAGGGAAGCAGCACTTTTGGGAGGTGCCTCTGTAGGAACTGAGTGCAGGTCCCTGGCCAGATGTGGCTCTGCTGGGTCAGGACAGCTCCTGCTGTGTACCTGGGATAGTCAGGACCACTGATCACTGCAGGACAAGACTTGAGTCTGGGGAAAATGAGGGAAAACAAAGCTTCCCAAAACTCTGAGTGTAGTTGTGGGCTGAAATTATTGACTTTAATGTACCAAAGACTAATGAATAAAATGTTATTTATTTATGTATTTATTCCTTTCTAGCCAAAAGCACAGGGCAGGAAACTCATAGGACAGTTAATTACTTAATCATGTTGTCTCAAAGGATGAAACTAAAAAATTAATTTAGAATTTTTAATTTACTATTTTATCCCATTTTGAAACTGTATTTGTCTTTCCTTTTACCTGTGTATCTTAGTGATATTTTCAAATATTTTAGGATTATAGATGAAATACTGAAATTCTTGAAGAAATAATTTTGCTGTTGGCTCTATGGAGTCTTTTTCTACCCTGTAACAGTAGGAGGGATCCTGGTTTGATCTGTGGGCTGTTACAGAAGTAGGCTAATAACTGTTCATATTGGAAGTTTAAATGCTTGGTAAAATGCCTTCATCACAGCAGTAACAAATAAGTCTTGCTCTCTTTGCTGCAGTGGATTTCACCCCAATTGAGTTTAAGACTCCACCACCTCCAAAACCAGAAAAAATTATTCCTCCTTATAATGGATTTGGTTCTGAAGAAGATTCTTTGAGCTCCTGTAAGGGTGTGGTCATCCAGACTCCTCATAAGGATTACAGGCAATTCCTGGTGAAAGACAGGTATTTTGTGTGAAAAACTATTTCAGTTTTTTAAATTATGTATTTTTGTGAAGGAGATAAATGTTATGTGGGGATGTCATTTTTTTTCAGCAAAACATGCAGCTCATCAGACTTCAAGGGACAGGTGCATGAGGCCTGGAAAATGGTACTCCAATTTTCTGTGAACTCTGTAAAATTTCTCTTTGGAGAAGGCAAATATTATGACCCTTCTATCCTCTACCTCCTTCCCTCTGCTGTCTTCAGTGGGAGTTTGACAGAACTCTTATTCCAGGCATTAGTCAGGAATTTTGGATGATCCAGCAGACCAACACAGATTTGTTTTTGTTTGACTTTCTGATACTTACTTATTTTTTTTATCTTCTGAATTTCATGCAGTTTACTGTAGCACTACTAAAGCTTTAACACTTTACTTTCCATTATGAAATGATTTATTAGGCAGCAGTTGTTAAAGGCAAAGCAAAAAAGCAAAGTGTCCTGTTACAGATTCACCTGGAGAATCTTTGTAAAAGAGGAAAGCAGTCAGAAAAGGCATGGGAATGCATTAATAGAGTGTATACAAACACTGCAAGTTATTTAAAACACTAGCTATATATGAATAAATATATAGCTTGTAGGGTCATCTCGTGGACCTGAATTTGTGGGAGATAATCCTTGTATGAATTGCTATTCAGAATTTGCTTTGAAAATATACATAGCTAAATGTGTTCTTCCTTTACAAATTTTCTGGAAAGTAACTTTGGGCTTGATTTGCAACTCAACTTGAATAAAAATTAATTCCAGACCTGTGGCAGAGAAGTAATTTTCCCATGAAAGTTATTCCTTTCTGTCTGACCAACTCTATCTGGTTCTGTTAATTTAAGCTGAAAATGGGTTTTGACAAAGTAGTGAATCTTATGCCATTTCCCTCCTTGGTCCAGTACTAACACAATTAATGCATGTTACAAAACTCAGAAGAAGGCATCTCTTGGGGGTGAAAACTTTTCTCACACTCTGGTTTTGATTCCTTACCTGCTCCTTTGCTTGTTTAGGTACGGCATGGACAGCTTCATTCTGCGCTACGCGGCCAAACTCATCACGGACATCGCCGTGGACAAGGACCGTAAATTCATCATTTCCTACTTCCTGAGTGATGACACCATTTCTGTTTTTGAATATGCAGAGAGAAACTCAGGTAAGAGGTGGCAATGTCTCTAACCAGCCCCAGTTTCCCTGCTCATTTGGTTGGACTTAGCAGTAAACATCGTAGCCAGGCTCAGCAGTAGCAGGAGCAGGGATATGGATTTTTAAATGCAGTGGGAATCACATCAGCAGGCCTGCTGCATTATTATCTTGCCTAGCTGGATGTCATAGTAATTCATGATCTTTTTCCTTATGCAATACATTGTTCATTTCATAACAGTACTTCACAATATCCTTTGGGAACTGCAAGTGTAATGCCTTAGAACTTTTATTACATTTTAATTTGAAAATCTGACCTTTAAACATTTGCTTTTGTTGTGGATAACATACAGGAATAGTATTGTAACTGATGATAAATAGGGACAGGAAATACAAGACATCAAGAATGAAAGACTAAATCCTTTGTTTTGCAAAACTGTGTTATGAAACCTATATAGCATCCATTGTATAGAAGCAGCTCATGAAAGCCAAACAGCTGTGACACTTTCTAACATATTTTACCATTAATCATGGAGTGCTGAGCATTTAAAGAGGGAAGATTGCCCTGTGCTAGAGTCTGGATGTGTGCTTGTGTACAATACTGAATTGTATTCCAAGAGCCAAACTGACAGTACTGAAGTGACAAATAAATGCTTTGTTACTTCTTGGTTCCTTGACCACATTTATGCTATTGCTGGAGCATGGTCACCAAATGTTGTCATGTTTAAATTCTTTTGGCCTCTGTTGTCTGTTTTAGGCTGCCTCCAGCTGAGGATATGAAGGATTTTGTGATTTTCAAGCATCTTTTTATTTCCTTGAAGTGTCTTGTGGCTGGATGGAAGGACACAGCAGTGGAAGGGATGTCAGGAAGTCATTCTGTAGTTCAGAGAGATGGGGGAGCTTTGGCTGAGCATGACCCTGTTGGAGAGATGTGTATTTCTGTGAAGTCCACTAAACATCTTCAGCAGCAGTTTCAGAGAAGTTAACCTCCACAAGTGCCTTTTCAATCCAGAGAACCTCTGATGGCATCTCTGCTTGTATCCAGCTATATTATGAGTGCATAAATAGGGACTTCAACCCCAGCTAAAATATGAGCAATTCTCTGAGAAATGTTTTGATAAGGTGTAGAGTACCTGCTTAGGACTTTGATGAGTATTCCCAGTTAATCCTGCTCCACTACAGCATCAAGATTTAGCACTTTTATGGCAGCAGTGTCTTCTTATCAATGCTTTAGTCATTTCTGGGATCCAGTGGCCTAAACTTATGCAACTTCTTTTGTTGCAGCTAAATACACACACACACTTATGTACATATATTTAATATGTAATGCTGCTGTGAGGCTCAAGAGCAGCTCAGTTCTCCACCACTGAATTACATGTCTGATTGGCATTTTTGATGTCCAGAGGCATAAAGGGTGCTAAAGGTACAGCTGCACTGTTAAATTGAAGAAGTCCAGGAAACAGTTTGAATCTTGCACCCCAAGCATGTGTGCTGCCTGTTCAGTCACTTCTACTTCTCCTTTGCACCATTTCAACCAGACAAGGCCCCAGAGAGCCTTGAACACACAGTAATAATAGCTGTGACTCCAGATTTATCCTGCAGCACCCAGAGAAGAGTCAAACCACACACTGCAGAGCAGTTGTGGTCAGCTGATCAAGCCATCAGCAGCAGGAGTGCCAGGCCAGAGATTGCTGCCTGCCTTCCTTTTATTTTGGAATGAGAATATGTGCTGGGATTTCATCTGGGAGTCCACTGAACTCTGCTGGTCAAATAAAACATGAATCAATAAATGGGAACATTTGCCCACTAATAGTAACAAATGTTTCAAGGCACATATGAAAGGCATGTGTCTGTAAGTGGACTTTTAACTTCCCTGGGTTGTTAAAATGGATGGAGTAGCTGACTTTTAGAAGTGGTAGAAAGGTGAAATGAAAGGATATGGCTGAGAGCTGGCCAATGCAGAGTTTAGTGAGAACAGCATTGAAGAAGCAAGGAATGTGGTGGAGGAGGTAGAGCAGCAGTTGGAAAAAGGCCTGGGTCTGCTCAAGTTTGTTTGTTTCCACCTTCCTTTTCTTTCTACTTCTTTTCTCTCACTATCCCTCCCTCATTTTAGCCATGACTGAAGGAAAAGAGAATGAGTTTCTTCAATGTTGAGAATGATAAGGCTTTGTAAAGGTCAGGTAATAGTGGCTAAGGAAAAGGAGTAAGACATCCAAAATTACAACCTGGCCATCCCTTTTGTGCACAGGTTCAGAGGGCTGAAATTTTACCTTTTTATTTGCATTAACTGGTACAAGTTGGCAAGAAATGCTTCAAATCCCAATACTTCAAATCCCAGTACTAAAAGGAAGTAGTAAGTTGCTCTCAGTTTTCTCATTTCAGCAGCCTGAAGGTTTCAGAGAAGTACTTCACTGTAATATTAGTAACACTGAAACTCTATGAAATTCACAGGGCTGGACATCTTGAAGCACTTCTTGAGATGGGGATCAAAGCCTGAGAACTTTGGCTCCCCATGAAGAAGATCACAACCCCTTTTTTACTCAGTGTAAGACCCAGCCAACAGCTGTACAAACACCTGCAAACTCTGATCTGATCTTAATGGAATAGGGTCTTTCGTGGTGGTGTTTATTTTGTGCTTTGAGCCTGGCTTTTGTAGATTTCTATCAAAACTCCTTATCAGGTTTCAGTGTAAAATCTCTAACTTAATGAGATATTTTCAGTAATTTTTCTTTATACCACTTGTAATGTATTAACCTGTAACATTTAAAAAACCATTATGGGACAGAAGTGGGTTTCCAATATAAGTGCACAATTGCAGGGAAATAGAGAGGCAAGAGTGAATTTCCAATTTTACAGAGACCTATTAAATATTAAAAACAGTTGCCAGGATTATATAACCTAAAAATTTCTTATTTGTTTTTATAGCTGGGTGAAAAGGAATGTGTTAACATTAGAGTCACATTAATGATTTGAATTGTTTTTTGATTCAAGCAAGATCTGATGATTACCACAGTGGAGAGGTTTTTTTTGTCTTTTATGGTGCTAATAAAGCAATTAAGACAGACATCTGCTCCAAACTCTGGTTTAATAAGTAGTTTGGGTTTCACACTCATTTATAATTTTGACTATAAAAGGCATTTGATTACACTGTTCATCAGCCTTTTACTGGACTTGCATCAGTACCTGGTATTAAGGCACTATTAAATGTTACTAAAGGAAGATTTTTGGCTTTTGGAGGCTGAAATATCAACAGGAAGCAAACCCCAGAGTTGTTGTAGGGCACATATCCCAGTGAAACTAAACTTGTGACATAAGGTTTTCCAGAAAGCTTAGTACATGCAATGCAGTCCTGTGGTACACCAGAAGTTAATACAGGAAAGAGAAATTCTCCTTTTAGCATCTTACCCACCCTTGAGCACCTTGTGCAGTTTCGAGTGATACAAATAAAGTCATTATACTGTGAAAAGGAACTATGTGACATCCCCACCTCACAAAGCAAAGAGCAGATCACAGGTAAATTGCATTGGCAGAGCAATGTGTGGAAGACAGTATCATGTCACTCCTACATCTTTAAAACATTTCAGAAGCCCTTTAAAGGAAGTTAGAATTAAGGTACATTAGAATTCACAATCTTTGTGGGACAGGGCTCTCTTAAGTTGTGATTTTTATTTTCTTTTTTCTGCTTTTAACAGTTTAAGGATAATTGCCTGCATCTTAGTGTTTGGAA
>WBNQ01007615.1:0-13297 GCA_013401375.1 Spizella passerina
TTGAACTGGCATTAAAAAAACAACCCAGAGCCATTCTGCAATCAAACAGCTTTTATTGAACTCTTTGTATGGTACATTTGTGAACATCTGTGCAATAAATACAGCTCATAGTGGTGATTTTTCCCAGCTCCTTGAAGCATAAAGAGTCTTCCCTTTCCCTCAGTTGACACTGCACAGTAAGGAAAGCTGTTGGATGACAGGAGCAATGTCAGGAAACTTCTGACAGTGTGGATTTATAGCAAACAAGTTTTCAGAAATGGGCTTGGTGGGCAGATGAGATTGGTCTGGCTGCTCAGAGGAACCCCTGCTAGCCAGAGCTCTGGAGTCAGCCCCAGCTTGTACAAGAAATGGGAAATAACATTGGACATGACAATGTGAAAATGAACCTTAAGTCATTGCCTGGTAACTGCTTGCAAAATATTGTACAGATTTTACTGAACAGCTGTCTTCAGGTGAGAAAATAAAAAGTATTTTTGCAGAGCCAACTTCAGGACTGATAATCTCTCACAGTGACAAACAAATACAGCATCAATTGTTGATAAAAATATCCATGTGCAAAACAGTTTTCAGGTTTAGTCAGTGCTTGCAAAAGCAGCAAAGGTAAACAGAAGATGCAGGCACTCACTTCAGATAAATAAAAATACATTTCTGTTCAGGCTCTGGCCTTCAATTTCAGGTAAAAGACTGAACAAACTGCAGTGTCTTTCTTGGTCTTCAGAGCATTTGAAACAAAGATAAGCCCAGTTTTAATCAGCCCTACCACAACTGACCAGGACCAGACCAGCAATGAAGTTCTCAGACATGCAAAAAAACATCACATTCACAAGTTTTGCAGAGGAACTTCAGCCCTGCTGGATTCCCTGTCCTCTTCCCTTTGCTGCCTTCACCCCTGCCATGGGAAAGAGCTCTGGAAAGTTTTTCAGTTGTGCAGTAACTCAATTTATTTACCCAGTTCTTCTGGTCTCACCATGGGGAATAAAAAAAGCTTTCTCCTCCCTGTGCCAGTGCAGAGGAGACAGCTCCTGTTCTTAGCAAACCCCAGGGGAGAAGGTGAATTTCTGTGGATCCTTTGGCTTACTTGGGATGGTTTACATTCCCATCCCCTGTTCCCCACCATTTCTAACCATCCCCTGTGCCTCACTCCACAATACTGCCAGTTTCCATGGCACTACAGGGATTAATGTATGAACAATGAAGCAGAAAAACAGATTCAAATCTTTACACTTCTTTATAACTGACTAATTTGCTGCCCCACCTTTAACTCCCCTCTTGTGCTGCTCAGAAAAGCAGCTTTGGGAACCTCCTGCGACCATGTTCATATTTCTTGCTGAATTCAGTCAGGTCGGGTTTGACAAGAGAAAAGGACAAACCTCAGCTGCTCAAGCACCTCCCTCCCTGCTGCTGTCAGCAAAGGTCAGATGGAAAAGGGGGGGAAAAATCAGATAAAAGTCAGAAAAGTTTTAGCAATAATGCTAAAACCTAGCAGCAGTGACATCTACCATGGCAGAAAGAAATTCATCACCCTTTAGAAACTTTTACTATTGAATTTGTACGTTTTTAGATTTATAGTAATTTTTTCACCAGAGCTTTGGGAAAAACTGTCTTAAATCTTAAAGAAGTGCATGAATTTAATGGCAAACCACAGTTTAAGGTAAGGATGGGTCACTTGCCTTCAGCAATAGCCCTAATCTGAGGGGGTAGCCAATGCAGGGCTTTTCTCCTGGAAGGAGGCACTACAGGGTAGGAGCACCTGAACAAGACTTGGAAGAGTTAACAGCTCCTCAGAGATTATCTTTGGCTCTCCTGAAATAGGCACAGAAAAGGCACTCTGAGATAAATGGGGAGGGAAGAGGAAGGTAATACATGAAACAGCATGATTTAAAAAATCTTCAGGCAAGATGCTTGATCTTACCTTTTAAATCTTTCCTTACTTGTGCTTACTTATCAGGAAAAAACAACAGGAAAAAAAACAGGTCATGGCAGGGTAAGCTGGTGCACTGTGTAAAACAGAGTCACTGGCTGATATTTATCACTTCACTGCCATGCTTCTACTCAAACCAGCTTTTCCTCAGAGCAGATGCTTGGAGGAAGTCTCAGCTTCAGCCCTGAGGTTTTTTTCTGGTTTTACAGTGATGCCACCAAAAATGAAACCCTCCTTCCTTCTCCCCATGCCCCAGTCCCAGTTTTGTCTCCACACAGGGAATATCTACCTTAACACCCTTAAATAAGTGGGGGGAGGGAAATCCAGAACTTTCCAGAGCTCTCTTGGGCCTCTGCTTCAGTAACTCTTTATTTCAACACATTTTATGATTCTGAGACAACACTTTGGAAAGCCAGCCTTTAGACATAATGAGTAAGGAACAAACCACTTAATTTAGGCAATATTTTTTACACATACATATATATATATATAGGTAAAAAAATAAATTGTCTTGATAAGAAATATTGCTTAGCCTGATTAAGAAACACGATCCCAGAAGCTGGGCAATACAGCAGGACACATTGGCTGGAGAGCTGACAGCAGGATGGCAAACTACTTATTTTCAGAATTAAAAAAAAAAAGAGAAAAAAATAAAAGGAAAAAAATATTCTAGTTAAGACATGACCCTGATTCTTGGTTTGAGGCTGCAGGATGCTGAGCAGGCTCCAGGCTGCTGCTGGCTTTAGTTGGATTTCCTCTCCCTCTCGCGCGCGGTGACGAAGTTCAGGAGGTCGATGGCTGTCACGATGCCAAACACCATCTGCCGCTTGCTGGAGGAGCCATCCGTGTGATCTGCAGGGGGAAAAGGGAATTCTGGCTCCAGGAGGCACAAACACATCCCCTCCTGCTTGGTTTTAGTGTTTGTGAAATGGGGGGCTGAGCCATCCCAGCTCCATGAGCCTGGAGTTCTTGGGTGGTCCTGGCACACAGAGGTGGGACACGAAAGGCACCTTTGGCCAAGAGTCACAGAGCAGTGACAAGGATTTTCAGCTCAGAAAAGCTCCTCATCAAAAGGGACACTGGAACTTTATGGAAGGAAGGATAAGGATCCAGTGGATTTATTGTTCTTGACACAAAAATTCCAACCAGGCCCTCTTGTTATAAAGTGTATTTTCCTCAAACATTTATTACTCGAAACAGCTGCAAGTGGCATTACCCCATTGGAACCAGGGGCCACTCGAATGGCCCAATGGAACCATATTTTGAGGAGGAAATGTCACACAACCATCTTCCTGCATCCCTGACCACCACAGAATCAGTATAAAAACCACAATACCCCATTTATAGCCAAAAATGCAGCACCACTTAATCTCTGCTGCATTGAGAGCACAGGTTCAAGTGACTCTCTCATTATCTTGGGACTTGACTTGGGAACCAAGTGGCCGCACAACCTCTTGCCCTTTATCAATTGTCTAAATTCCAGTTCCTAAAGTCTGCCTATACTGAGATGTTTAATCTACTTTTATTCTCAATGTTTTTCAGTCAGCTGGACTGTCCTGGGCTTTTTTGCACTCAATCTCTGTTTCACTGCAAGCTTCCAGTGAGACTCCAGGTTTATATATGGTCAACTCAGGGCCAAGAGCACATCCTTATGGAGATTATCAGGAACAACCCCAAATTTGATGGCTTTTCTTTTTCCAGTTACAATTGAGAAGCTAAAGATAAATTTATCTGGCATGACTTAATATTGTTTTCAGTCTCAGTGTCTCAGTATTTTCAGTCTCATTTCTCAGTGTTTGTAACTTTGCAAAGTTTATCTGCTGCTAGGAAGATCAAACAGGACAAAATATTATTCACATATAAGAGTGATATACCTGAGATTTGAAGATTTATTTAGTCTTACTAATCTCAGCATGGTTTGGGTTGGAAGGGACCTTAAAATCATCTCATTCCACGTCTGCCACAGGCAGGGACACCTTCCACTAGACCAGGTTGCTCCAAGCCCCATCCAGCCTGGCCTTGAACACCTCCAGGGATGGAAATTAGGCTCAGTAGCACAAATTTACATACAAAATGAGGATTTTGCTTCATCAGAACTCACTTTCTACATTCACACTCTCACTTGCTCCTTGTTGCCACTCAAAGATTTGCTCTCTCAAGGTGCAGCACTTTGTACTCACATTGAATTTGCTCATGAACCACCAGAGCAAAGTGGTCAATTTCCAGGATGTGAGAGAGTTTCCCCAAGTTGTCTTTCAGGTTAATCTGAGGAGAGAGTTACAGAACTTGAATAAAACAGTGCTTTCTATGTTTAGCAGTCAATAATCCCCACACACTTTGTACAGAACTAAAATCAACACATCAGCATTTGTGCTCTGCTCCCACCTGAAGCACTAGAAAACTCCAACAAATCAAGGCCAACTTAAAGGATCAGTTTTCTTTGTTTCTGATTTCCAAAAAGCACTAAGCACTACATGAAATTATTCCTTCTGGTTCTGTAAACATAATGAATAGAATGAAGATCTGAAAAATGCTAATAATCAAAGAAGGTCAAGTGTTCCACGTGTCTCAACAAAAGAAGTGACCACAAAAGTCTTTATATTTGGTGATTTTATTCTAAAAAGATTGAAAAAGTGAGTGAATCAGGCTGCCAATCATTGTGGAAGTGAATATGATCTGCAAAGGCAGAAAAGCCCAAACAAGCCAAAACCAAAACCAAGGGTGAAAGATTGCTCAGCTAACACAGGACTTGGGCGCAAATCAAGGAACTGAGATGTAATAATTCATTTTCTTTGTGAAGCTCAACTTTGCTAAGACTGAACAAGAAAGCACCCTGTGTCAACTCTGAAAAAATACAGATATTTCCAAAACACTCCAGCAATCACCTGCTGCAATATTTTTTGCAATGCCTAAAACTGTTGAAACATGAGTTAAGAGATGAAGCAGCAGCTCCATTAAGCAGGTGACTCTCCCCAGCACCCACCATCTGACATCATTTTATTAAAGGAACTCACAGCAAAGATAAGTCTTGCACTGCAGGTTCAAAAAAGCCTCTCTGTGTTAAATAAATGCCACAGCATGAACAGCTGGGCTGCACTGGAGCACAGAGTGGGAGTCAGAGGATTCCCAGCAGCCTGTGTTTAAAAGACCTGCTATAGGAACCAATATTTAAACCTGGGGGCCAGGAAGGAAGGAGGTGGGAAATCTGCCACATGGAGTCACCCATCAGTCCCAAATCTGTCTTCAGGGACTGGGCAGGCTACAGAGAACCAGTACAAGCAGCCTCTTGGCAGCACTGGGACAGCCATGAAGGCATGAACATGCCTGGGGATGCTCAGTGGAAATTAAAGAGATGTTAAACCTGGAGATGCTCAGTGGAAATTTAACAGAACCCCCACAGAGATTTCACCTGCTTGCTCAAGCTGCTTAAAACATTTTGCCCACGGGTTTTCCCATATTTAGGCTTTGTTTTTAAGCTTACTAGGTCTCTGGGTAGTGAGTACTACACAACACATGACTGGGAAGCCAAACCACTGGAACTAACATCTGACTCCACAAGGATGGCTCCTCCCTCCAGCAGCACTTGTTTGGGTTGGTAAATCATCCTGTGACTGGTATTTGTACCAGGGACGTTCAAAAAAGCTCTAAGCATTCTGCTTCCATTCTAAGAATTATCATAAATTAATTGTGGTGATCCTACCAAAGTAGGCTGCCCATGTTGTAAAATCAGAGAATGGTTTGGGGTGGAAGGGACCTTTAGGATCATCCAGCTCCTCTGCCATGGGCAGGGACACCTCCCACTATCTCAGGGTGCTCAGAGCCCCATCCAGCCTGGCCTTGAATACTTCTAGGGATGGGAAATCCTCAACCTCTCTAAACAACCTAAAAAAGCCAAAACACCCNTCAGGAACAACCCCAAATTTGATGGCTTTTCTTTTTCCAGTTACAATTGAGAAGCTAAAGATAAATTTATCTGGCATGACTTAATATTGTTTTCAGTCTCAGTGTCTCAGTATTTTCAGTCTCATTTCTCAGTGTTTGTAACTTTGCAAAGTTTATCTGCTGCTAGGAAGATCAAACAGGACAAAATATTATTCACATATAAGAGTGATATACCTGAGATTTGAAGATTTATTTAGTCTTACTAATCTCAGCATGGTTTGGGTTGGAAGGGACCTTAAAATCATCTCATTCCACCCCTGCCACAGGCAGGGGCACCTTCCACTAGACCAGGTTGCTCCAAGCCCCATCCAGCCTGGCCTTGAACACCTCCAGGGATGGAAATTAGGCTCAGTAGCACAAATTTACATACAAAATGAGGATTTTGCTTCATCAGAACTCACTTTCTACATTCACACTCTCACTTGCTCCTTGTTGCCACTCAAAGATTTGCTCTCTCAAGGTGCAGCACTTTGTACTCACATTGAATTTGCTCATGAACCACCAGAGCAAAGTGGTCAATTTCCAGGATGTGAGAGAGTTTCCCCAAGTTGTCTTTCAGGTTAATCTGAGGAGAGAGTTACAGAACTTGAATAAAACAGTGCTTTCTATGTTTAGCAGTCAATAATCCCCACACACTTTGTACAGAACTAAAATCAACACATCAGCATTTGTGCTCTGCTCCCACCTGAAGCACTAGAAAACTCCAACAAATCAAGGCCAACTTAAAGGATCAGTTTTCTTTGTTTCTGATTTCCAAAAAGCACTAAGCACTACATGAAATTATTCCTTCTGGTTCTGTAAACATAATGAATAGAATGAAGATCTGAAAAATGCTAATAATCAAAGAAGGTCAAGTGTTCCACGTGTCTCAACAAAAGAAGTGACCACAAAAGTCTTTATATTTGGTGATTTTATTCTAAAAAGATTGAAAAAGTGAGTGAATCAGGCTGCCAATCATTGTGGAAGTGAATATGATCTGCAAAGGCAGAAAAGCCCAAACAAGCCAAAACCAAAACCAAGGGTGAAAGATTGCTCAGCTAACACAGGACTTGGGCGCAAATCAAGGAACTGAGATGTAATAATTCATTTTCTTTGAGAAGCTCAACTTTGCTAAGACTGAACAAGAAAGCACCCTGTGTCAACTCTGAAAAAATACAGATATTTCCAAAACACTCCAGCAATCACCTGCTGCAATATTTTTTGCAATGCCTAAAACTGTTGAAACATGAGTTAAGAGATGAAGCAGCAGCTCCATTAAGCAGGTGACTCTCCCCAGCACCCACCATCTGACATCATTTTATTAAAGGAACTCACAGCAAAGATAAGTCTTGCACTGCAGGTTCAAAAAAGCCTCTCTGTGTTAAATAAATGCCACAGCATGAACAGCTGGGCTGCACTGGAGCACAGAGTGGGAGTCAGAGGATTCCCAGCAGCCTGTGTTTAAAAGACCTGCTATAGGAACCAATATTTAAACCTGGGGGCCAGGAAGGAAGGAGGTGGGAAATCTGCCACATGGAGTCACCCATCAGTCCCAAATCTGTCTTCAGGGACTGGGCAGGCTACAGAGAACCAGTACAAGCAGCCTCTTGGCAGCACTGGGACAGCCATGAAGGCATGAACATGCCTGGGGATGCTCAGTGGAAATTAAAGAGATGTTAAACCTGGAGATGCTCAGTGGAAATTTAACAGAACCCCCACAGAGTTTTCACCTGCTTGTTCAAGCTGCTTAAAACATTTTGCCCATGGGTTTTCCCACATTTAGGATTTGTTTTTAAGCTTACTAGGTCTCTGGGTAGTGAGTACTACACAACACATGACTGGGAAGCCAAACCACTGGAACTAACATCTGACTCCACAAGGATGGCTCCTCCCTCCAGCAGCACTTGTTTGGGTTGGTAAATCATCCTGTGACTGGTATTTGTACCAGGGACGTTCAAAAAAGCTCTAAGCATTCTGCTTCCATTCTAAGAATTATCATAAATTAATTGTGGTGATCCTACCAAAGTAGGCTGCCCATGTTGTAAAATCAGAGAATGGGTTGGGGTGGAAGGGACCTTTAGGATCATCCAGCTCCTCTGCCATGGGCAGGGACACCTCCCACTATCTCAGGGTGCTCAGAGCCCCATCCAGCCTGGCCTTGAATACTTCTAGGGATGGGAAATCCTCAACCTCTCTAAACAACCTAAAAAAGCCAAAACACCCGTCTTTCCCAAAATGTACCTCTGTCCTGGTTTGCAGGCTTAGCCTCTTACTTGATGCAGCCATGTAGGATACCAGAAGTGATTTTGGTGACACAGCTGATTCATTTTCCCAATTTCACTCATAAACAAGTCAAATCAGCTTGACCAAGGTGGCAAGAAAAACAAAATCCACAGTACTTCTGAGGTCATGTGCATTCCACCATGTTTGTCCATTAACCCATCAATTCAAGTGGAAAATAACCATTTTAGTTAACAGTCAGGAGTACCACAGCTTGTATCACTCCCCTTCCAGCCTCCACCAAGAAAATACCAGAAATAAAGGGAAAATAAGTGGTTAAGCTGTTCTTTACTAAAGAAGCCTTTGAGCTGTCCATGGCAAGAGCCACAACCTCAGAAGTGCAGAGAATTGGCTGATGCAGCCAACACCAGAGCAGCTGCAGACACCACCCCACACCACCAGCCCCAGAAACTCCTGAGGTGTCCAAGGGAGAGAGAACATGAACCAGGCAGTTGTGTTACCCACCACAGGTCCCCATGATGCTGGATTATCTGTCTGGGGAGGAAAAAATAAATTCACATTTGTCCATAAAGAACCAGCACCCTCGGGTGGCTCACACATTGAACAGAAGCATTAAACACACTTCCAGAACACAGCCCTCAGTCCACTTTGGGACAGTGCTGGAACTTAAATCCTGGTGGAAACTAAGTCAAGTATTCCATGGTTTTAAAAGGAAAATTCTGTGCTCAGTAACAGCTGCTGGCTTGGCCCCAGGTGAACCTCACCCATCCTGTGCAGTGTTAACACAGCTACTCTAGTATTGCAACCAGGAGCTGCACAGTTGACCTGCCTACCTGTTGAAATTGCTTGTAGATGACTTTTCTGACTTCATCAGAAGGCTTAACTTTTCCAGCCAGCAGTGAGGAAAGCATGTTACCCAGGGTAACCATGCCCAGGATCACCCTGGGGAAGGAGAGACAAGACAGGGATAAACAACACAAAAACTTCAGGTGCTCCTGTAAATAAAAGCATCCACTCCCAGCCAGCCTGGAGGAGTCAGTTCAGCTATTTCATGGTAATAATGCAGCATGATTGATGGCACACTTGGATTGTGTGTGTCTGCAGGAGACAGAGTGCAGCTCTCAGAGGTGCTGGAGACTCACACAGGAGGCAGCAGGTGCTGCAGGTCCTTCTGAGCACCAGGACCTTTCCATCTCTGCTCCTTTGCAGCTGGAGAGAGCTGCCTGCAACCTCAAAGAGCTTTGGGAAAGCACAAACTACTTCATTTTTTCACACTCCCATCTGTGCTTTTGAGACAAGCTCACCCCAGGTGGGGTCATTTCTCCCTGTGAGGATCTACAAGAATTCATCCTTCAGGTCAGCACAATTGAGCAATTCCTCAATACTCAGCCTGTTTGCAGGAGGGCTGAGGGTGATAAGGAACATTCCAGCTTACTGGAAAACCCTGGTTTATGGGGGTCACTGCAGCCCTGCACTGTAACACAGTGTGCTGAAGAAAGCTCTGATAGACGTGGCCACGTTTGGGGATGGTTGTTTTAAACAGGAATTTTTGCCTTTTTTTTTAAGTTAAACTGGTATTATTAAAAGAAATTAAATTATCCTGCAGAGACACAATGAGCAAGTACAAACAATTCCTGTGAATTGTTTTTACTTAATGACCAATCACCATGACCAATCACTCTGAGGAGTCAGCCACGAGTTTTTATTATTCATTCTTGTTAAACCTTCTGTCTGTATCCTTCTCTTTCTTTAGTATAGTTTTAGTACAGCATAAGATATGATATGATATGATATGATATGATATGATATGATATGATATGATATGATATGATATGATATGATAATTAGAATCTTGTGAAGGGCAGGACAATCCTGGCATGAAAACACAAAGCCCAGCACCGGCGTGTTCAAGGCAACATTTCTGAACTGTGTAATAAATGAAAAAGGATGGGTGAGAAGACACTGTATTTCCAGCAAGCATTTAAAAGACATCCCTGAGAACCTGCTGAGGGGAGTGATAGAAATGGATGAAGAGTGATAGATGTGCACATACCCAGATTCATCAACAACTGGTACCTGGTCGAATCCCTTCTCCCGGAGGATTTCCACAGTCTTGGCACAGGTAACAGTTGGAAGCACAGTCAGGGGGGCACAGAGGCTCAGCTCCTGAATGCTGATGTTCCACCACCTGGGGATGGAGTGAAAAACAATCCCATGCAAGTTTTATGGAGAACACAGAACCAGCCCTTGGTGCACAGTGGCCTCCAGCAGCACAGGAAAGACAAAAGGCTGCAAGGAGAGTCAGGATTCAGCCAGAGTCAATAAAGCCTCAGGGCCCTCAGGTGTTATTCCCAGCATCAGAAAGTCTCTGAAGTGTGAGATGGCTTGAAAATCAAAACCCTTTTCCTCATTTCATCTGCTTTCTACAATTACAAATAGTCAGCGGAGAGCACTGATCTCCCCAGTTTCGTTACTTATCTCTCACACAGAAAATTTTGCACTCCTACTCAAAGATCTATCTGTATTTACAGTTATTAAAGACAACAATTTAGGGAAGATTCCCTTCTAGCTATGTAGACCTGCAGTGCTTTGCACTCAAGAACTCTGATTTTGGAAGGATTCTTTGCATATTTCCTTTTTGTTTAAATTCCAGATATAATGCTTTTCATTAAAAAAAACCCAATCATTAAGTACCAAATTTTCTGCTGCTGCCAAGCAACTGAAGGAAGGATGTCAACTAATTAAAGCAAATTTGATTAATAGCTGCACAAGACAATAGCATGGAAGATCAGCTAAATCAAAGGAGAAGTGTAAATTGAAATGGGCTTTAAATTAGCAGCTGCCATGAACTCTATTGAATAGACTGATGGAAATCCAGATGGATGTGACTGGCTTACCAGGGTTTGTTGCCAAGGTCTTCTTCTTTCATGAACCCTTTCTGAATCATCCATTTGTCACTCAGGAACTTGGACCTGCAGAGCACCAGGAGGTGAAAAGCTCATTAGCAGGGCTTGAACACCTGACAGCAAACAGAGACAGCTGTTCACAGCTCACTGCCACCAACAGATAAAGTGGAATTGGAAATTGGACATCATTGGCCATCCAAGCTTGGGTGGCAGGGACATGGAGAAGAAATACTCATGGGGACAAAAAGGAATCCCACAGGAAACAAAGCTCCAACTGCATCAGCCCCTTGCACTATCACAGAGACACAGCCTGGAATGGGGATGTGTCTTGTCTGCAACTTCTGTCTGTCTAATATTGAGCTGGTTGGAACATGGGTGAGGAAACTCAGCTAAAAATACCATGTTTTGGGGTATGTTTCAATGTGATTGGAGAAAAACTTCTCAGCACAGCTTAAAGCCCTGACATTTCCACCTGCAAACTCACCCTGAGTGGGGCTGCTGCTGCTGCAGGACTGCTGGATCCTGCTGTGGGCACAGGATTATCTCATTCTGGGATATGGGATAACCAGTGATCCCCACAAATAACACAGTGAAAGCAAGGCCTTTGCTGTGAGAAATGCTAACCAGTGATGATTGTCTACTGAAATCAGAGCTCAGATTTAAAGGGGAAAGGATCCTCCCTGCTCCATATGCCAGACCCCTTTCAGACAGCTCAGAACTTGTGCCCCAAAGACATTCCTTGCTGGGATAACTGGGTGTTCCAAGGTCTGAGGGACTCCCTCACCCCTCCCCCAGAGAAGAAGAGCAGCAGGTCCTTACATGTAGTTCCTGATGGAGTCAGGGCAGATGACAACACAGCGCTGACCCTCCTTCAGCTCCTTGGCTGCCTTCACAGCCACAGACATGGCACTGCCCGAGCTGCCCCCTGCAGAACACACAGCAGGGGCAAAACCATCAAACCACCCCATGGGAGCCATCAGAGGGGAGGAGCAGACAGAACAGAGGAGCCCAGAGCGAGGAAGACAAGATGTGAAGTGGAAGGAGGTCTCTGATGTGCATCAGAGGAGGGCAGGGGGCTCCTGCCTGCTCTTACCACACAGCAGCCCCTCCTCGCGGATCATCATCCGGGCCAGGGCAAAGGACTCCTCATCATTGCTCTTGTACCACTGGTCCACTGTCTGGGCAGGGGCAGGAGACAGAAACAAAGCTCTCTTTAACTGGGGAGGGACAGGGGAACTGCACAAGCAGTGTGGATTCAGCCCTGGCTCTTTGAGGGAACAGCTGCCCTACTAAGGGTTTCCATCCTCCTCCAAATGCCAGGTGGGGATTTTTGCCAAGGTGAGATGATCACATCAGCACAAAAGGCTCCTTACTGGAACCCTTCTGCGAGAGCAGCCTCAGACAGCATCAGCTTCCTCCCCTCCTGGAAGGCATCCCAGGGACACAGGCTCTGCTCAGGACAGTCCTAACCCCTTTGTCCAGGAGGGATGCTTTGCTGCAAGGTTTGGTTTTGCTGCTTTGTGGGTTTTTTGTGATTGGTGTTCTTTGCTGTGTGTCTGTTTTATGTCACTGTCATATTTTCTGAAAAACCCCTTCAATCAAGGGATTTCTTCTCCTGGGAAGCTGAGAAGCCTCAGAGAAAAATGCAAATAATAATTATCTGATTGCTTCTCCTGTGCTTGCTGCTTTGGAATGTAGCTTGAACATTATTTACCAACAGGTGAATGTTTGATTGGTTTCATGTGAATTGTTTTTAATTAATGACCAATCACCATCAGTTGTGTCAAACTCTGAAGAGTCAGTCATGAGTTTTTATTATTCATTCTTGTTAAACCTTCTGTCTGTATCTTTCTCTTTCTTTAGTATAGTTTTAGTATAGCATTTTTAATCTAATATAATACAATACAATACCATAAAATTATAAATTAGCCTTCTGAGAACATGAAGTCAAGATTCTCAATTCCTCATCTCTCACCTTGTCCTGGGGACCCTCACAAATTCAACAGTTTTATTTTTATTGTGTGAGTTTCATGGCTGGTGGTTTTTTGGGTGTGTTTTGGGTTTTTTAAGCATAAAAATAAGTGTGTGTTGTAGGAAAATATTATCTACTCACAGCATTTTGACCTAGAATTTTAAAACGAATGTGGCCAGAAAGCCTTTCAAGGGCTGTTTATGCTGATAGAAAGAACAGGAGGAATAGTTCTGCCTGCTAGCCCTGACTTTTCAGCACAAAGAAATCCTCCCCCAGGTCTTCCTCTGCCTTTAACCTCAGTCCTGCATCCCAGCAGAGGGCAAAGGGCAGTAAACC
>WBNQ01007622.1:0-24352 GCA_013401375.1 Spizella passerina
GCATGTAACTCTTAAGTCACCTTCTGTTCAGAAAGACGTGCACATTTACTGGTGACCTGAAATCATAAATCCTGGGACCTAAAATATTGCTCTACTAAGAAGAGTCCTGTGCAAGGCTGTGTATGGATCACAGCAATTTAGATGCCAGTTTGTTGCTACCCTAAGCTGAAATAGGACAACCTATTTGTATATTGTCCTTGTGTTTGTGTGTAGCCCATGTCTCTCCTACAGAAACCAAGCAGGCTGACTTATTTATTCATTCAAACCAGGTACTGTAAATGTGTGCTTATACCTGCTTCCTAATGAGGGATGAAATCTGGCTCGAGTCTGTTTGCACACCATCATTTGCTGGAGTTCATGTGATTGTCAATATATGTCACTGTCATTTGCTTAGACATCAAATATCAGCTTGTTCACCAGAGCTGCAGTGGGTTTTTTTACACCTCCCCCTGACTCTGTGATTTTCAGGACAACTTAAATGAGATTTTATTTCTCAGAAGAAATTTTCTGAAATAATGATGCTTTATACTGGTTTTGTCAGCGCATTTATAGCATGGAATATTGCAGTCTGTAAATATGATGCCTTCCTCTGTTTTTAAACCGTCTTAGACATGAGGCTCCATGTGTGCACTGTCAGGAGCTTGTTCTTTTTGCTGCTTTTGTCCAGTGATGAGTGATGTGTACCATGGGCCCTCTCTCATGCTTTGCTCAGAACAAAGTGCCAGAAAGGAATGTTGCATCTGTTTTCACCTGGTCAGATTACACTGTGTATAATTACTCAGTGTTCAAGACAGGCCTTACAGGCTTATCAGGAATTGCACTCATTTCCCAATCAGTTTTATTATTCCGCAATTACAGGATTTTTCAATCAAGATACTGTATGTGATTGATTTCATAAGTGACTATCTTGCCAGTATTAGCACTGCTGGGCTCATCTCAAAATGAGGGAGATGTGCAGGACCTGCAGTCCACCGTGAAGCATATTTCAAACTATCTCTTGTTCTAGCTTTGCTCTGACTTTGGAGTTATTTATCATGATCAAATAGGCATAACCCCTCTAGAAATGACATAAACAGAAAAATTGTTACTTTGCTTCTTTTGTCATTCATAATTGGAGGTGAGCAGCTCTGAAGGTCTTGAGGAGAGACCACCTTTTAAATCTCATAGTAGAAAAAGCAAAATGGTGAGTTTTAACAGCTGTGTGCTCAAATTCCATAGTCCACCAGAAGAAACTTTTCTTTGTCAGATTAGGTGGAGTTGGTTTGCTCCCTGCTTTGGCATAGTGGGTAGCAAGAGCTATGTAGCACAATGCAAGGTATTAGTGAAATAAAAATCCTGATTATGTAGAAGTTGGAATATGTAAATACATTTATGCTCTGAGATTTCCAGAAAACCTGGAGTAATTTGATGAAGTTAAGTTGCAAATAAATATTTTACTGAGTTAGATAAAAGAGGACAAGCAGACTATGTACTCTGAGGTAGCTGATGGCCTCTTCTTGGTGCTTTGCTAAACATTAATTATGGAAGCTGTTAAATGTACTGCGATAGATGTATTCTTCCACCTTTAATCCTTGAAGGCATTAGGGGAAAAGAATTTTATAAGTTTTGGAGGACATGGCTACAAGAAAAGCTTGCTGGTTTTTTTTTTTATTGCTGAAGGAATATCTTTCTAAAGCTGCTGCTGAAGATATCTTCCCTCCGGTGGAGTGGAGGAGACTTAGAAATCCATCATCCTCCAGTCAAACAGGTTGTTTCTGGAAGTACCTTTGGAGAGCAAATTTGCACTTTATCACTGTTCTCCTGTATTAATTTGCATGTATCTGTTGTTTGTTAGCAGCTGTTTCTCACTTATTCTCACTTACCAGTCACTTACTGTGACTCTGGTTAACTTGAGGGTGTGCCCCTGTCACTGTGGTGTGTTTCTGTAGGATGGCTTTCTGGGGTCCTTGCTTGTCTGTTCTTGCTCTGGTCATCTTTGATATTCTTACTCCTCTCCAATAACTGAAGTGAAGCTTTTAAAGCCAGTCAGTGTATAAAAATTCACCAGAAAAAGGTAACAGGTAACTTATTGGATACACTGTCAAGCAGAGAGGTCACTACAGAAGCAGTGTCTGCTGCCTCCTCTGGCTCCCTCCTCCCTGGCCCTGCCCTGCTCTGCCCCCAGCAAGATGGGGGAATGACGAGATTTGTGTTTGCAGCCCTTTTCTTCTTAACTGTGAGATTCATGTACTTGTTTTCTTAGGGATTAGAAGTATAAGAAATAAAGTATTCCCTCCTTCTGTCTTGTAACTGAAGCAGGTTGTGCTATATACAGGAGATGCATTGAAATAAACTTTCTGGTTTAGCAATGTGAAAAGGGAGGAGCAGTTACTATTCTTCATTTTGCATGGTATTTCTCAGGCTGTTATATATCATCTAGATGAAAGGATGGGAGTATCTTGCTTTCTCCTATACCTCTTCAGACCATCTGATAACTGCTTTTTCACACATTGGAGTATGGGTTTTTTATTTATTGTTCCTCCTGCCTTTGTCTCCTGAGGCAAGTGCTCTCCTGCCACTTAAGCGGGTAGAAGTTTTCCTCTAGAAAGGAAATATCTGTCAGCTTTCAAACAGTTATCTTCTGGAAGTGCAACATAGGCACCAGAGAGCCCAGCCCTGCTGCTAGAAATTAGAAGACAGTTTGCTTATGGGACATTTGTCCTCTAAGATGAAGGGAAGTGGGAATGATATTCTAGGGTAAATCAAAGGGGGAAAATTCAGTGTTCACAATAACTTCTAACACTGAGTCATTCTTAATTATTTTTACAGAACTGTATCATATGCTTAATAAATATATTCATGATCTTTGTTATCTAGAATTCTGCTTCATCTGATGGTTCTTTGTAGAAGCTATTTCCACATGTGGCTGTGCTACCAGAATACTTGCCTCTGTTATGAGATTACATCTAGAATTTAAGATCTGATAAAGCCATACCAGCCTAACCCTGTATTAATTTTCTCAGAGACATTCAGCATTTTTTCAACATACCATTTGATTGCTTCAGACTTTTATTTTCATAATATCCTTGTGAGACAGAGCAGGTGATGGATTTCCTTGTTCATAGTTGTAACTGAAAGATGCAGAGGGTGTCGCAATGAAATTGTCCTTACCCAAATAAAAAAAAAAATTATTGAGGAATGATCTGATAGTGCTATAGCCTAATTCAGTTCCATAACATGCAAAGTTAGTACATTCTCCTTACTTTTGGTCTATTTAAACATCTGTAACATTTCTGTTTATAGTACAACTTTATTAAATGTATTTTAGTAGTGGCTGGAAATACTCAGCCCATCTTAATACCCTGTTCTGCATGTTCTTCATTAGGCACTGAGGGAACAAGGACATACAGGTACTGACTACATCTGACAAATTCTGTTGGCCATTCTTCATTGAGGGAAGGACATCTTACATCACACTGAGCTTCTCAAGAAATGGCATTTGCCTAATATATTGTCATTTGGCTTATTTCTCACTGTTGGTATTAAGCTCCTAGATAATTCTAGAATCCCTAATACGCAACCTGCTTAAAATGTGACTTTCTCAAACTTAATTTCTCCTGCATCTTCCAAGTGGCTAATGCACAGAGTTTCTGAAAATAAAGTCCCTTGTAACTCAAAATGGATATAAAAATGCCAAGCTTTGCAAAAGAACTGTTCTTAATGAATAACAAACTATTTATCACTACTGTTAGAAGTTCCCACTAAATGTCAAATGAGGTCACTAATCCACATGTTCCAGCTGACCTCAGGAAAAGCTTCACACATCAAGAAGTTCCCACTCTGTTCAAGTACTTGGCATGATTTTGTGCAAACTGGTTTTCATTTTCTTTTTAGTGGCTTTTCTGGGTGTTGGCTTTTTTTAAAATTGTGTTTTTTAAAGCTTGAAGATATTTAAAGTTGGTGTCTAGCAGTAATTATTTTGTCTTGGAAGGGAAGGGATTACTAGAATTAAATGTTTGTTTAAGCAGCACATCTTGTTATAGCCTGCTTAATTGTCATCTGTTGTGACAGTTCCATTTGTCTTTTACAGGAAGCCCATGATGGACTTGCTGATCTTTCTCTGTGCACAGTATCATTTAAATCCATCAAGTTATACCATAGAGTTGGTATCAGCAGATAATACCCAGATTAAATTCAAACCCAACACACCAGTGGGAATGCTTGAAGTAGAAAAGGTGATTGTAAAGGCAAAACAAATGGATAAGAAGAAACCTGCTCCAGTTATACCAGAGGTGAGAACTCAAATTAAGCATATTGAGAAATTAGAATTACTGCTGTATTCAACAAATTGAGCTGGTAGCTCATCCTTTTGTTTCAGTGTTTCCTGTTTTCTTTCATCCTCTCACCTTGAAGCTCTGTGAAATGCTTTAGTTTGTTTTTGATAAGCTTCTCTTAGGTAAAATACATCTCAATTGTTGTAGCAAATATCTTTGCTGCTGAAAGAAGGAAATCATGCAATATTATTTGAAATCCCATGCTTCATTGGCCTTTTGAAAAATTCTGCAGATGAAGTGTGGCTGAGGACAGCCTTGAACAAACTGATAATCAACATCTTGTACCATCTGTCATGCTGTGATATATGTACCCTTCTGATTGTATGTTCATTTCCTTCAATACATATTATTCCCTCTTGGGTTTTTTTTATATACCCTGAAGAGGGCAGGAGATTTAAGAAGTACTAAACTAATTTCTGGGTGTTGCCTTAAATCTTTTCCTTCCACCTTTATCATTGTGCTATGTAGAAGAATACTGACTTTTAATTCATCTAAAGCACTTGCAGAGGGCCAGGGCTCTTCTGCTGCCCTTCTGCTTTCCTCCTACACCCGTGTTCGCGGGCACTCGCTTGTGGGGCATCACCTGATTCTGCAGCTGCCCAGTGTAACCCTCCAGGCACCTACCCTGCTGCTAAGGGAGAAAACTGTCTGCTAAATGTGTCCTTTTCTTGCATGGAAGGGAGTAGAAAAATAGTTCTTAGTTTCTTATCTAATGTTTCTGAACCCGCAGCACTGGTCAAGTTGGCCGTATGTGGAATTCTGGTGATTATTGTGAGGCTGTTGTAAAAATGCCATTTCTTTGAGAATTTGTGCTGGCATTTATTGGATCTTTCTTCTCTTTAGCAAACAGTAAGGGTAGTGATAAACTACAAGAAGACACAGAAAACAGTAGTAAGAGTTAGTCCACATTCACCACTTCAAGAGCTCATATCAATTATCTGCAGCAAATGTGAGTTTGATCCTTCACATACTCTGCTACTGAGGAGTTACCAGTCTCAAGAACCCCTTGATATGACAAAATCTCTTAATGACCTTGGACTAAGAGAACTATATGCCATGGATGTCAGTCAAGGTAAGATAACTTTTGTACATTGCTGTTTATAGAAAATATTACTTAATAATTGCATACATGTTGTTGGGTTTTTTACTTATGAAAATATTTTCTAGAAATTTAGTGTACATTTCAGTGATTTTCCACTAAATTGAAACTGACTCATGTGTACCTGGACTTTTGTTTTCAGAAGTTCTGTATAAAAGTTTTGTTTTCTAACCAAGTGTTCACTACCAGCAGAGTTAGCTGAGTACAAATCCTCACTTTCATGTAAAGTCTTCTTTTCCTTCCCTCACACCTTCCCCAAAGACTCCAACAACATCCTACTTCCCTTAGCTCCTACACGACATCATGATGACCTGAAAAGAACAAATGTTAGAGAAAATTAGTTTTCTTTTAAGTAATTAAAAATCTTGAAAGCATTAGAGTATTCAGATGGTCTTTATGTCTATTTCTAAGTGCTGCTTGCTAATTTTATAGATTGCGAAGGAAGAATAATTGTCTTTTCAATTCTGGTCCAGCAGGGACACGATGTACTAACTTTCCAATATTTTGTACAGATATTCCTAGGCCAGAATTTAACTTCATCTAAACAGATGACAGGTTTACTATACTGTAATTAAACATTTTGTACAGTGTGGTTTGTTCCATTTCAGACGTTTCTCACAGGAAATTTTACCTCAATGTGGAAATCAATAATATTGATTGGCTCACTCCTGGTATTGACCACTGTTTTATTTGCTTGATTTTATTTCTGCTAAAAACTTGTGGGGCTTGTTGGGGTTTTGTTTGTCTTTGCCCCTCTTTCTACCTAAATATGGTAACCTTACTGTTTGGTGGTTACAGTTTCAGGAGTTTTCTCAGTTTACTTGCTAAAGCTCAGAATGACAAATTTGGACAGTATTTCATTTTTCCATAGAGAAAACAAAAATTAAATATCTTTCTCTTCCACACTGGAAACCAACATATTTTTATTTGCCAAAATGTGTTACTTTGACTGTGTGTGCTCCCAAGTGCATAATTTGTTTTTTGTCTGGTTATTTACTGCTTTCATCTACAGACTGGAAAAGCTGCTTTTTGCATGATATGATGTGTGTTTTACTTGAAGCAGGAGGCAGAAATCCTTAGGTGGGCATATCAGGGCATAGATGCTTTCCACACAGCAGTGCCCACTAGGAAATTTAGATATTCTTCAGTTCTCTTAATATGAAGTTGTTCAGCATTTCAATTTTGCAGGCAGGTTCAAAGCTCTGAATTTTCCATTATCTTTATGAAAGTAAATGGTGAGATGTATCTTAAATTCTATTAAGTAAAAGTTCAAATTTTATTAATATTATATTTTAATTTTATATTCTTCTTTGTTTTCCAAGTTTGGACTGCCTAACCATCCAAATCAGAGCAAACTATTCTACATACTGATTTTTCTCTTTGCTTCAGAAATATAAATGTAGCCTCCCTGCTTATGTACACAGTTGCAGTCTGTGTTGCATGTCTTCAGGCTCAAGTTCTAGAATGATTTAAGTATTAGGCAGTAAAGATGAACATCCTTTTGCTTCTGCAAAGTACCAGTTAATTTTTCACCAATGTTGAAGATCCAGCTTGGCTTTCTGTGTTTGTATCTTGTTATTACAGCCTTGATTCAGATTCATATTTTCTGTCTTTTTGTCTTTCTGTAGCCACATCACCAGTTGATTTAAATTTACCATCTTTTCAAGGTATGATTTATTGAAATAGGCAGTGAAACTTAGCACTTATGGGACATTAGCACCTGGTCCTATTACAACATCTGCTTAACTGTGACATGAGTAATATCTCTGTCCTATCTTAAATGCATATTGCAAATGATAGTGCAGAATTGGATATACAAAGCTATATAGAAAGTATTTCTGTATAGTTTTTACCTAGATCAATTTATTCAATTTAGGGTCATGTTTATGTTGACACTTTTACCAGACTTGCTGATTTCTGTTGCTCATTACATGTGCATTCAATGAGATTTCTTTCAGAAAGTTCATTCTAGTAAAATTTAAAAAAAGTCATTAATGAGATTTACAAATTCTTTGCATGAATAAATCAATTTAAGGGGGATAAATTTTGCAAGATAATGAGAATTGATTTGACTGCTGTTGCTATAACTGCCACGCAATTATAGTAACTGCAACTCAAACACTGATTGAGTGTTTGGGGGATCTTTCTCTGTAGTTACACCATGTGCAGGCTGGGGCCTGGCTTGTCCCACATCACATTTTGCCACTTTGCCATAAATTTAAGCCAGTAGGAATGGAGAGCTGAAAAGTCTGATGCTCTTTTCCCCTTTTACTACCTTTGTGAGATGAACCATAGCATATGACAAGTGGGGTGGGCTGGATTATGTACTGGTATTAAGAGCAGCTGAAACTCATCTGCCCTGGGTTCTGAGAAGGAGAGGAAGAATATAGATGCTAGGCAAACTGTTCATTTTGCCACATCTAGAAAAAATATTAATATAGATGATTTATGATGTGTTTTGTGTATCATTGCAGGAGGTTTATGACATGGTGAAATAGTAAGAATGTAGGAAAAATAATCTCTGCATGAAGTAATGTCTAGTACTATTGTTTTCTATTTTAGGGTCCTACCAATCTGAAAACATAGATGTTCTGAAGGAGAAAGAAAACAAAGGGTTTTTCAGCTTTTTCCAACGAAACAAGAAGAAAAGAGAACAAGTAAGGTGTAACTTTGCATAAGGAAAACTTCTAGAAACATACTCAGGTTGAGCAATCAATACTGTTGATTATTTTCCAGAAAATATCTGCAACTTGGGTTTCTTTTTATTTCCCACACCTCAAGGCTGCCAGTGCCCCAGCAACTCCACTGATGAGCAAGCCAAGGCCGGCATTCCTCACGAGGTCCAGCACTGTCAGCAGGCAGTACGACTCCAGCACTCTGCCGGCGGAGATGCCCAAGAAGCGCAGAGCTCCCCTGCCGCCCCTGCCCAGCTCCCAGAGCGCTCCCCAGGAGCTCGCCCGGGCCCCGGGCACGGCTGCGCCTGACATTGTGAAATGCAACAGCTTTGGCAGCAATGAACAGGTCAGTTACGTTTGCTTCACTTCTCTTTAAAAGTACAGACACAATAACCCCGATAACCCTGTTGTTAATATATGATGAGGCTTGAAATAAATGGAAAATAAAAATGAAGTAATTGCTTTAAAAATTTTTAGCTAGAAAATAACTATAGAAATTGAATGATGCATTCCTTTTAAACTTCATAACCAAATATAGCTGCTGTATTTTGAAAAGGTAATAACGACTTATTGTATAAATTGGTCTTGAAAGCACCTTTTTGTTCTTTTAGACGAAAACTTTCTATGTTTAAATATGAGAAGGTGGTCTCACTTTATTATAACTAGTAATTTGGGTTAATTATTCCTGTTAATTTTTAATATTTTAGTTACATAAGATAAAGAGTAGTTTGCTCTTTACACTATATTGTTGAAAAAAGTGGACATGGGGAGCAGTCTAAATATTGTTCCCAGCAAGTTAAAGTAAGTTTTATTTTAAAAATTGGGCAGTATTTTGTTTAAGCAACGAGACCTGGGCTACTTATTTGAGTAACACACACACACACACACACACATATATATATATATATGTGTGTGTGTGTGTGTGTATATATATATACCATGACATGCAGAAATTGTGCCTATAGAATTTGTGAGAATTGATGCGTTAACTGCTGTCCTGCTATTGCACGTATTGTGAATTCCAAAAAAAGATCAAGGTTAAAATTTTTGTTATCTATATTTTTAAATTTAATTTCCTGCTTTGCTTTGAATACAGTATCTAAAGGTGGTCTTTGGATGTGAGGTTATTGACATGGTAGAAAAATTAAATGCAGAACTAAATGAAATCCAAGTCTGAGGGATTAATTTTGGGTTAGACTTGGCGACAAGAAATTTCAGACTGTGACTACCTTTATACAAAGATTTAGTCTTTCACTGATGCGCAGAACCACAAGAGAGCACTGTTTAACAGAAGTTCTGCTTTTGTGTATTGTGTCCTGCTGAAAAGCTTTATCATTTGAAGAAGATGAAGGTTTCTTTCTGAATTTTAGTTAAAGGAACCTTTGGGGAGAGTGAGAAAATCATGATGTTTTTTTTTTCACTCCACCATGTTTCTCTTTTAATTGAGTTCAATTTGTTAAAAAATAGCTTGTTAATGGTAGCATGCATTATATGATTAATATCCTATTATGTCTAAAAGTAATGTATGACTGCTTGTCTGTCACTCAATTGCTTAGATTTATTATTTTATACTGACATTTCTTAGTGATCTAAAGTGATCTGACTGATGTTGAATAACTTACAAAGAGAGGACATCCTGATCAAATGATATTTTTGTGCATATTTTCTATTTTGTACTACTTTGTGCAACTCACTTGAAACTTAGAGGCCATTGGCATGCTTTTTTTAAGATGATTTCTCCCTCATTTGGATTTAATTGCACAGTGATTTATCAGAAAATTTAGTGCTTGGGACTTAAATGTGGACAAATATTTTCTCCTTCCTTTGAATTTTATTAAATCAAGTAAAATATTTTGTGTTGTGCTATCTACCTCCCGCTCATCTGAAGAATGAATTTGGCTTAGTACATATTGCTCAACTTGATCAGGGAACTCCTCATAAGGAACCTGTGGGAGACTTCCTTGGAGAATAAACTTGCTGCTTGAAAGAGCACTGAGACATTTTCAGAGACAGCCTTCCTGCAGTACAAGAGTAGTCCATTCTCCTAAGTGGGAATAGGAGTAGGCATAAAAACAAACATACGTTTTTACACAGTCTTATTTAAATTTGCTACTGAAAGAACTCAAGTTCAAAAATAAAAGGGGGCAGGACAATTCCCAGAAAGAAATATATAGATACTTCTTGGACATGCAGAGGTTCTCTTAGGAATGCAAAAGCAAGCTTGGTGCTAGAGTGGCAGAAGACGTCATGAGCAAGATATTTCTAAGTTAGTGGCAAGCAGAAATCCAAAGATAAAGGATGACGTTGTCTACCTTTTATTTTAGCAAGGTGTTCATCACAGTCTTCCTCAAAATTTTTTCTCGAAAAAGTGAGATACAAACCAGACAGGTGAAACGCAAGATAGGACAAAAAGTGGCTGCAGTTCAAACAATGGGGGTATTGGCTCCAAGTCAGACTGGTTGTAATGTGGAGCTCCCAAGAAGTTGGTAGTATGGCCAATAGTGTTAAATGTCTTTATAAACAATCTACATCATGGAACTGAATCCGCCTTCAACAAACTTGAATTTTATTGTTGTGTAGACGGAGGCAGGTACTGCAGCCACCTGACAGGGAGGCAGTGACAGGATGAACTGCCTGCCTAGGTTTGAGAGAAATGTGTCGAAGTAGTAACATCAGACAACAGTGAAATGAGCCAACTTTAAGGGAACAGAGTTCTCACTGTTGTCTTTCTTCAAATTCTCAACGTATTGTAGTCCAGTTTCTCACAGTATGAAAAAGGGTTTTAATGTTTACCTCCTACAGCTTCCCCAGTAATTTTCCATTAAAGAAACTGCTTTCTCTTTGTGTGAGCAGTTAATATTCTGATATGAGGTTGGGAACTTCTTCTGTCTCCATTTCAAGGTGATTAGAATTAGTTTTTAGGGTCATGGTACTATTTTTATGGGAGAAAATAGTACAGTGGATGACAGGGTACCTTTTACAAGTTATTACATAGCATGATTTGCTTATTTTTCCTGCATGAGATTTGGAAGATGCCTAGTAAGCTTAAATGGTTAATGCTTGTCCAGCAAATTTCTATTTCAATCAAGTGGGAAATGAGCATGTTAGTCTTTAATATTGAAATCTCTCACTTATTTGTCAGTTCTAGTTTGGGCAAGATGACTTTTGTCAGAAGTATGTTTAGAACTAGCAAGTTTAAATACACTTGCAAGTAAAGAGGACTCTCAAGGGTTTTTGCAAAAAAAGTGTTGTTGTATAATTTAGTGTGTGTATCTTCACAGTTTTCATAATAGTGGTGGCAATTTTCTAGTAATAACACTTCTTTAAAAGAAAAGTATTTGCTTATGCCCAAAATGCCACAGCTGATTTTCTTCCTACTGCTTTATTTACAAAAGCTAGACTGATACATCTGCATTTTATCCCATTAATGTTTCTCTCCTTACCCTGTTTACACTTGTTAGCAGCATGTGTAAGCTATGCTTGGGTAGGAACAAGTGAAAAATTTTAGTTAAAACTTTTACAGTTTAAAATAATGGATAGAACTTCTCAACTCTAGAAATACAAATTGCTGTTACCTACACAACCCTAGCTCCTAAAGGAATCTAAATCTCCAGGCTACCTCTTAAAAAAGAAAAAGAAGAAGATGGAAGAATGGTTGAAGGGTGGGAAGAAGCTAAACCTTAAAGTACTTCTGAAAAGATTTTCTTAGCCATTGTCACAGGACAGCTTAGTTAGGATTTCTGTGAGGGTGAGTTCCATGCTGAAGAAATTACACCACAAGCTTGCCTGCACTTTATGGTCAGCTCTTTAAAGGAGAAGTTGGGCAATGATGCATTGAGCGCATGGACAGCAGGGAAGTTTTGGGTAGAGCCAGGGTAGAGAGTGCTCAGGACTATCTGAAGTTTGCATGAAGATAATCTGATGTTATTCTGAAATGTTTCAGAATTGGTGATGAATGTTGAATGCATCCACTTTTCAGTATATCAGATGCATAACTTTACTCCTTTATTGTATTTGTCTCTTTACCAGTAAGATAAATCCTAGTAGAAAACAGTAATTTTGGTTGTTTGGACAGAATATCACCAGCTGAGTTTCTTCAAATATATTCTGTATGTCTTTTCTTTCCAATGGATCAGAGATGTATTACTTCCTTTGTAGTACTTAGGATAAGTTTAAGTGTTTTGGGGAGCTTAAGCCATGTAATAGAAATTGAGTGCATGAGTTATTGTAGGAGCAAATACATATTTTTTGCTGTTACTCCTTGGACATATGCCTGCATATACAAAGGGAAGAAAGAAGTATTGGAAATATGAGTAGCAATGTGCTTTGCTATCCCTATATGATACACTCACCTATATTTCTCTGTTAAACATAGATGTGTATGGAGCAAAAGAGATGGGATGTGGTGATATGACAATTTCTCTCTAGTGATCCTTGGTACGGGGTAGGCTTTCCAGCACACTGGAATGCCCCACTACCACTGTATTCATTCCCAAATGCTTTTTGGTTTTTTGCTTCCATAGCAGCTTCAAAATTACTGTGTCTTGATTACCTTGATTTGCTTTTTTTGAAATGAAAAGAAGGGCAAGACACTATGTCTGCCACTGCTTACGGAGGCTGGAACTTGGGAAGCACTGGCATCCACTAGTCTTTGCTTGGGGTGGATTTGGTGTCAAATTTGAGATTAAAAAGTTTTCATATCCACCCTTGCTTGTTGCAGGATGAAGAGGGTACATGGTGTTAAAAGCAGAACTCCTGCATGTGTTATAGAAGTTACAACAGAGTTCACTGGTGTTTCTGCATAAACACAGTTAATTACTTTAGTGATCCTAACAAGAATTTTAATTTAAATGTAACTGATAAAGCACTGGTTATCAGAGGCAGTTGGTATGACACATGAACACCCAGATGTATATTCCAAAGCTTTGTCAGATATGTCTTAATAACATAATTTTAATTTTTTTTCCATCTGTTTAAAGTACTATTTTCACATTACAGCCTTTGTTAGGATTTGAAAGCTCTTAATATTCATATGTTGAATAATTCCTGAGAAAATCTGTTCAACACTTGAACCTTAACTGGAACATTTAGTACTTACTTGAAATCTCTCTTTGCAAATTGTTTGTTTCTTTGGATGCAAAGGGCACTAGAAAGGCTTATAAAAATCTCCTAGTAGCATTTGTGCTCTTATGCTGAGAACATTTCCCCTCCCCACACGCGCGCACACTTGTTGTGTGCAGAGGGGACTCTGGTGACATCTGCTCGGCGAGCGAGCGTGCGCGGAGCTCGGAGCCGCGTGCAGCACAGAGGGGCAGACCCCGGAACAGGGAGATGTGACTTTGTGCAGAGCACAGGGGCTGCAGCCTCAGCACAGCTGCCAGAGAGCAGGCAAACACAACTGCCCAGCTCTGAGGAGGAAATGCTTCAGCTAGAAAAAAAAATCATTGGGGGAAATAATGCTGTATTTGCTATCTCCTCCTGGATAAATTCAAAGGCTGAATACTAATAATTATTTTTGCTTTTTAAGAACTATTTTGGAATTGTGAATAAGGAATTATAAAAGTGTAAAGTGTTTTTTGTTGTGTGACATTTTAATGTAGAAATTGACTTGTTTAAAAACTACTCAAGCATGCAAGTATTTTTAATTAGGATTGCTGTGTTCCTGTCATCTGGTGTTCTTAAAAAAACATTTCACCTTTTGCTTTGTGTTTTCTCCCTTAAACCCTGACTCTTTCTTTGCTGTAAAAGGTTTGAGTGCTTGCTTTGGCGTTAGGTGGTGGGTAGAATTATGTGTACATTTTTGGGCAGTGGTGTTCCTTATAGTGCAGTATCAGTGGCTCTGTTGTACCTGATATCAGGGTGGGACAAAGCAGATGACTGAGGGTGCCCAGGGTGGCTCAGAGGATAGTTTTTTATTCAAAGCCCTGTTCATCCATTCAGGTATTGTACTGCAATCTCGTGGGAGCTGCCAAACACTGCCTGACAGACGACACCTCGTGACAATATCTTTTTTGTTGTCATTTTCTTTATAGATTTGATTGTATACAACCAAATGCTGCAGCTTTTGGTCTTTAATATCCCACTTACTGTGGAATCTTTGGATATTTGTTCAGTGGCAGCTTTCTAAATGATAAGCATCTTTTTCCATGGAAATTGACACGGTCAACAATTCTATTGTCTGATGTTTTTGAAAGGATTGTCAGTGAAACAAGAATATGTGGGTGTCTTTATGCCTTCTCTGTTCCTTGATATTGTGCTTTGTGAAGCAGGCTGGTTAATTGAAGCACAGAGAAGTTCTCTGGAGATGACCCCACACCCAACTGTGTGGATCCTAGACAGAAATGAATGTCACTGCAGGATTTATTTTATTGTTGTGTAGACGAGTGATAGGAATCAGAATTACTACAGAAACAGGCAGCTGTGTCCGGTTCCAAAATGCATTCCTTTCTTGCTGGAATCCTGAACACTGTCTATCTAATAGATGTGGGTATTATAATTTTCTTCAGCATAAGGCAAACTGTAGTTAGGAATGGCAGGAAAATTTACAACCACTGTCTTCCTGAGACAGAGTTCCTAAAAATAGCTTAAAATGCAATTGGACTGCTATATCATAAAAATATGAGGTCTTCAACAGGTATCCTTTGTTCATTTTTTAATTGTTTTGATTATTTGTGAAATAAGATTTTTTACTTTTGCTACAATAATGAGGGCATTACTATGCTGTAACATCAGTAGGTACTATAACTTTATTTTGCAACTTAGTAAATTTAACTTTGTTAAATATTCTGAGACAGTTGTACTTGATAAGTTTTGAAATCAGGCATTCTAAAAATTTTTATTAAAGTTCAGGTATTTCAAGGAGAAATGTATACTAATTAAATATACAGGCCAATTAGTACTACTGTTGAAAGAAAGGATAAGGAAACACTGTATTATGTTGTTGTGGTAGGATATAGTTGAAGCTTCTTTCCACAGTTATTTTAGCTACTTTTAGAAAAGATGTATTTTGGGTTTGTAGAATAGCCTTTGGGCATAAAAGAATTTAAATTCTCTTTTAGACTCTATGTAACAACTGATTTTCTTCTATTGCTCTATGTTGCACATCTGTGAAAATATTCAATTACTTGAGAAAATCTTTTTTTTTCAAAGCAACTCCTTGGAGGAATTAAGATGAAAAAACACAATACATTCGGTAATACGTTCTCTCTTTCCCAAATGAATATTATAAATACTTTTGGAGAATAATTACTGGAGCTATTTCAGTGTTTTCCAGTGGTTGCTAATAACGTTTCTGCGCCGTGTCCCTTGGCAGGCCGCTGTGGGGTTGGTGCGGAAGGGCTCCCTGCCGCTCAGCGACTCCGCTGCCCTCAACTCCTCGCTGCGCAGGACCAAGCGCAAGGCGCCCTCGCCGCCCTCCAGAGCACCAGCAGATCAAAGGGAAGGCAGTAATGAGCCTGGTAATCTTTTTATGCTGTTTATTGGAAGGCAACAGAAAGTATAGCTGGCTAAACATTAAGGTAACACCACCGTATGAGATGAGAACCTCAAGTGAGCAACCACGAAAGCGCAGATGCAAAGGATGCGTTTGCTGATGTTACCTCAGCGGCCAGGGAGCAGCGCCCAGGCAGAGGTGTCCAGGTGGGAACCCAAGGGGGAACACCGGCACCACAGAGCTCAGCCCGTGCCAGACGGCTGCCAAACCTGCTCCCTTCCTCTGTGTCAGGGATTCACACAGGTGTATTTGCCACAGTGCTTTGATCTTACCCACAGCAGGGCAGGGATCTCCAGCGTGCCTCATAAGATGCCTTGTAAGTCTAATCACAGGCCTTATGTTATCTGAACACAGGTGTTCCACTTGTCAAACACACAAGATTAAAAAGCAATTAATATCATATATGTGGGGTTTTGCACCCGTACTGCAAGTCACTTGAGTGTGTTTACAATGCTCTCATCAATCTTCTGTTATTTTTCCACAAGTGTGAGAAAGAGAGGTATTTAAAGCATGCAGATCAGAAAAAAAACCCCAGACAATACCAAATTAATTACAGTTAGGATAAGTATAGAACTGTGCTTATGCTACTCAGATGGACTGCTTGGGGTGGGGAGAAAAGATTAGCTACTCTGGATCAAAGAGAGTATAATAGCAAATGAACTGACTAGAAGAATCTTAGAGAAAGTCCACTTGTTTTTTACAATTCTTCCGTTTGATCAGAAATTCGGTTTTCTGGTTCAAAAATACCTAAGAGTTGAGATTAAAATATCTGGAAAATTTGACAATGAGCACTAGATGTTTCAGGGAAGTTTCTTGAAGAAATCACTAGTCTAAATGACCACAGTCTAACATTTTATCTAGACATCTTTTGGGTGCTGAAAGTGGGAGTTGGTAACAGTTGTTGCTTCACTTTTTGCAGTAACAGAGTCAACACAATCAGCCTCCACTAAAGTGGAAGGAAGAGCCACTGAAATGCAGCCTGAAACAGGTTGGTTGTTTCTACAAAAGTACTGATATAATTTACTTCCTAGCAAGTTATGTTAAGTCATAGCAATAAATTACTATACTACAGATGTGTCATAAGTATAGAACTAATTTTAGTGCTTCAGATCAATTAAGTTTTCCTTTGAAGTAAAAATGTGGCTTTCTAAAATAAGAATAATTTACCTTTGTTGTCTACAGAAACAAATACAATATATTTTATGTTGCTATCTGTGCTTTGCATTTAATAAACTAAACGTTATCTCTGATTTCTCTCCTTCCTTACAAGTTACAGAAAAGAACTATCCAGAATTTTTTGTGATTTTTTGTACCTCATAACAAGGTTTTCAAAGGCTAAAGCCCAGTGTTGTTTTTAGAACCCTGCCTTGTGCTGCCCTTGACCTGCATAACATAGGGGCAGGAGCAAATCTGTGCCTGGCTTTTGGTTGACATCTGAACAGCCTTTGAAAACATAAGTTGTAAATCTAAACTGAATGCATAAATAGCTGTTTATACATTAAATTATTTGTTGGGTATTATGGGAAAAATGTGATTTATGAAAGTATAGCTGTTTAAAATACAATTATTTAGCTGCTGAACATAATGCTTTGTTAATTTATGCCGTTTGTACTGTGAAATACTGTTGTTTGTAAGCACCAGACTGTGCGGTTCATTTACAGTATACGACATCTAGAAGTCTTCTAAAATTTGCAAAAGCTTTTAGAATAATCAGTGCCAGTTCAGTCTGAAAAAATAACTCTTCAATTAATTTATTAAGAATCAAGTATATAAATGCTGAGCCTGTGGGGTGCCACTGTCATTATATAAGGCTAAGCACTCAGTTACTGTGCTAGTTGACAGGTATTTTAAAGTAGTTTTCCAGGTGTTTTATTCTGTATGCCAGTCAAATTGTTTGCAGTGGTAAAACAATGTACCACAAGAGCTGAAAGTCATCTGCTAGGATGATAGGCCCCTGGCAAAAGGGGAAAAATAAAAAAAGTAATCAGTAAACTTGGGCTTGGTTTGCATTTAGGGCAATTTATGTAAATTATTGAAAAAGACATAAAGTAGAAACAATATGTAACGTACTAAATGGGAATGTGAACCTATGCTGTGGAGTCTGGGGTTGGAGATCTCACAAAGCTGTAACCTTTCCTTGTCTTAGCTGTGGCAGCAGATGAAAGAGAATAATCAAATCTGAGTGTGTGGTTTGTTTATTAGCGCTGAATTTTGTGTGTTGAAAACTGTCCGTCCAGATGCAATGGGTCTAAGATGAGCAAGTTCATCATACTGTGATTTTAAATCCAGTTCTTTTGTTTTCTTCTACTTGTTTCCATCTTAAGATTGTTGATCTGTGCTAGAATTTTTGCCTTTCCCATCACTGTAATTAGCAAGTGCTGTGTAGATAAACAACCCTGAACTTCAAATAAATGGCTTGTTTATATTTTTTAGATTTAGAAACTTCTGCTTGAGGCATTTGAGTGCTGTAATTAAATATTTTAATTTAAACTGTAATGGAAAGAAGTAGAGAAAGGTAATCATCTTTACTGGGCTTAGGGCAGTCTGTGTTGAGCCCTTGGATTTACCTTTGCAGTTAGTGACAATCTTCAGTCTCTAGTTTTCCTCGTGTCTTCATGCAGTGTCTTTTGCTGAAGACTTAATGTAGTGCAGGTTTTTTTTAATGTACTTAAAAGTCACATAGCACAGCTTCATTGCCTGTTTTTTTTCTCATGGGATACTGCTGCTCTCTGGTGGCATCTCTGAAACTGTCACGAGGCCTGTGTATAAAGGGTCCTTAAGCAAAGGCCATCATGCTGGGAGAAGCTGTATTAACCTGCAGCAAAATCAGATGCAGTACACTTGTGCTATTCCTAGTCTGAAAATTATCTGTGTTTGGGTATTGTTTTAAATGGATAAAATAGTTCAGTATCACTTAAATTGCAAAGTTGGACATAATTTTAACTTTACAAAAACCCAGGAGTTCCTTCCATTTGGATTAATATTGCTTTGATTGTCAGGCATCTGGGAAGCATTGTGAGTTTTTGTTTGGCTGTGACTGTCATTCCAGAGTGGTTCTATTATGCAGTGTTACTTCAGCAAATAAGCAAAAAAACCTAAGCTGCAAATACAGTGTTACCTTTTGCCCTAAAATGAACCACTGCAAATGTTTTGGTGTCTCTTAGCTATGCACTACTTAGACACATATACATTATATAGTATGGAATAGGCAACATTTCCCTTGACAGTTTTCCCATGGTGTAAAAACTGTGTACCTTGACAAAAGTAGTTTGAACTCACACATCTACTAGAATAAGCGTTGACAGAGAAGTAATTAGGCATTATAAACAACAATTCTCTTTATCACTTATGATTTTTGTTCACCTTCCCAAAGTTCAATTATTAGTCTTTACTTTTCTAGGGAAGACAGTAAAACAGTATTCAAAGTGAATTTTGAAATCAGAGATTTTTAGAAAACTTTCCATCAAACAAATCCCTTGGTATAATCCTATTGGTTACAGTATTTCTTAAGCACCTTGTCAGGGGCTGTAGAGTCAAGAGCAGATTTGCATGGTGTAGTCAGGCTTTCAGGCTCTGGTGCTTATGAGCAGGAGAGCTCACAGAGTAGCACCAGCCTGTTCTCTGCTGGGCATGGGGTGTTCTTACTGCTTAAAGGAGACTTGCAGTTGGTATCTCAGTCATCAGGGGTGTGTGTGTGTGTGTGTATGTATATACATGTGTGTACTCATCTATAGATCTACCTTCACAGTGACACACTGTGACTCTAGCTGTATTGACTTAGGGCTACTTAAAGCCCAGTGACTGATGTTCCCAGAGAATAAACTATATGCAGGTAGAAATGCAATTTATATTACATATGGAACTATGGATCAGGTGTATAAGCTGTAAGACAACAGTATGTAGCCAATATTGCTGTAAGTTCTTCCATGTTGCATGTAAAAGCTGTAGACTGAGGGTTCAGAGACAAATCAGAATCTGAAGTGCTCCCCTAGGGAGTTACCTGCATGACGTAAGTGGAGGATGGCTTTTAAATGTTGTTCGTGTTCAAATGTATTCAGGTTTTATTCTCCTGCAGCAGCAATGGCCCAGGTCTGGAACCAGACCCAGTAACAGATGAAAATGCACTAGCAAGCAGGGCTGATCTTATGCTGACAGATGAGGTAGAGCATTTCTTAAGAAGTGTGAGGGCTGTTTTTGTTTGGTATTATCCATTTGTAGGTCAGGTTAGTTGACCCCAATGCTTGGAAGTGTTTCTAGCTCAGCAAAGAACAGACTTTGGCGTAGCAGGAATGTCAGGAATGTCTCCTACCAACCCAAGGTAAGTTTCCATCCCAGGAGTATAGATACAACTCAGCCTTTGTTACAACCGTCTCCAGAGGAAAAGCAGCAGAGAATGCCAGCAGTGCCTGGGCACAAAGCCATAGCAGCTCCAGAATGCTTCCATTTCCCTTGTCAGAAGTCCTGGCTCTTCTTTGTTGTCTAATTCAGGTTTCCATAGAGCATTTAGACTGAAAATCTCAGTCTTTGTTCCTGTGGTTGGTGATGGCTCAGGCCCATGGCATGATAGGTCTCACTAGTGAAGGAGGCAATGCTCTAGAGAGCCAGTTAGGGCTGTGGGATGATCTTAGCCAGTTCAATGTTTGCTCACATTCTGTTATGCTTTGTTTTTTCATTTTGACAGATATATGTTTAACTTGTCACACATTAAATGATGCTGCCATCACCAAAACGATCCCCCAAAGCATGAGGCTGCTGGGAATGAGTGTTCCCTAGGTGGAAAAGGGGTTGATGGACAATGAAAGGAAGAGAAGGCCCTTATGACTAGTAAACCTATAGGAGTCCCTGTAATACCAGTGTGACATATTTGTATGTACCTGTGCTGAAACCACATGGAAGGAGCTCACCTGCACCACTTTGCAGTCTTGCCTTTCTTTCCTTGGGGATCTGAATTGCCTCTGCATTCAGCACTATGGCATGTGTTGACCACATTGCTTAATGTGTAACTACAAAACACTATTACAAGATTGCAATGCAAAACCAAGAATTAAACAGTAAAATATTTGGCTTTTCTAGTTTCTCTGTAACTCCGAATGAGTATCTTTGGTATTACTGGACTCTTGACTAATGACCAAATTGTAAACTCCAAAGTTTCTGTTCTGTGCGGAGCCTTTGTCCAATACATACATTCTCTTATTACTTTTCTATAACACTGTACTTCTCTAGAGGTACTGGAAGCATTGTAGGATACCAGCTACTAAGAAAGGTCAGTCTAACATTTTTGTCAGTCTAAGTTGTTTTTTTTTTTTTTTGGTACTCTGGGATCTGCGAGTTTCCAGTATTCCTTTTTGTTTTCTTTGTTGACTTTGGTTTACACTTGGGAATTTACTGATGCTGCTTAGACTGAAGCCTAATTGTCCAAGTGCAAGGCTTGTCCCTAACAGGTGTGAGTGCACCCAAAGCTGATGGGAGTACCCTGGTCAGGTGTATTTATTAATTCAAGTACACTGATTTGTCTGTGTCCTAATCCAACAACTCAACCTTTTAGTTGAACTGTTCTCTGGCTGCAAATGTCAGTATTTTAATGGATTAGCACTTTTCTATGAACTTTATTTTTGTACTGTAACATGAAGCACTGCACAAGACATTTTAATACACTTAGGATGGTTATGGGAAATTTTTCATAGTGGTGGTGAAACTTGTTCAAACCATGGACAAAATTGGTATTTCGGTTACCCTTTATTTAGTTCTTGAACATTCCTACTCTGATATAGAGGACTTGTGTGTTTTAAAACTCACTGGAGAGCTAACGGAAGTGCAAGAAGTCTGAGTGAAAGCAACTGTCCACCTCCATGAACTTTGGGGTTATGAGATAAATGAAAATATATGTAACAATCCTAATTCAATACTTGGGTTAAATATGGAAAATGTTTTACAGTAGATACAGAACTAGACGGACAGTAGCACAGAGAAAATCAGCATTTTCTTGTGTCAAGAGAGAGAATTGAAAAGAAATAGAGAATTCTGTGAAGATTGAATGGATCTCTTAAATTTTAATTATTTTTTTTTAATTTACCTGAATTATGACAAAAAAAATCTGTTTTCCTTCTTCAAATTATTTATGTTGCCTTGAACAGTCCCTTTTAATCTACAGCCTGCATTGAGAGCTGTGAGTTGATTTGGGCTTTGTTGGTTTGGAGGTATTTTTACTCCCTTTTCCTTTCTTTTGTGGCTGTAGATGTAAAGAGCTCAGAATACAACCTGGAAGAGATTGATGAAAGGGAGGAGATAGGTGTGCAACAGGGAGAGGACAGTGGAAGCACCAACACCTCTCCTGGGACAGGAGAGGTTACTGCAGCCCTCAGCTCTGCTGAGGTATCACTGGGAAATGACAAAAATGATCCTGCTTCATCAGCTCCTGCTCCTGGCAGTGTTCCCACAGACAACGCGCAAAGCTTCGAGGAAGAAAAACAAGAAAATATGAGCACAGATGGCAAGTAAGTACGTTTTGTGACAAAGGAAGGAGCACTGGGGGGACAATGGGGGAGGCAAATAAAATACAGAGTGCTGTTTCATTGTGAAGCACAGAATAGAGAATTGTGAGAGAGGAATGAGCTTTAATATGCTTAGCTTTCATTGTAGCACTCTTCTGTGCACAGTAATTCATGCAGCTTTTCAACAAAAATGACAATGAAGTGTTCTGCAGTTCTGTTTAATCGTCCCTTTCCTTACTACTCAAACAGCTGGAGCCCAGAAAAGCTGAACCCAGCTCTAAAATGTCCGGTGTATTTACTAGAGCAGAATGCTGCAAAAAAATTTGGATTGATTAGTTAAATAAAAATGTACCAAATAATTCTTGCAGATGAAGGAAAATGGATACATCAGCCATTTCTGTTCTTTTGGGCATGATTCTTATTGCTTGCATATTTGTTTTGGCTTTAATTTTTATTTTTTCTTTTCCTTATATGTGGTCTTGACCTGTCTCAATCCATTTGCTCTCAGGAAAACAAGTTAATTCAGCTTTTTTAAAGAATAAACACATTAGTTTCCTTAACTGCTCTTTTTCCCTTCTGGTGATGCTGTACCTTTGCCCTTCAGCATGTTTGTTAAACTACCTGACTCAGCAGGTTTCCAACATGAGTTAGTGCCTGCTTGAAATAAATGTTGATTGTCCAGAGAAGTCCCATTGTGTTAATGTAATTCACTATTTCTCTGTTCCCTGGGGCAACTAAGCTGGGTACTGTTCCCAAATTAAATTGAAAGAACTATTTCGATTATTGTACTGAAGCCAAAACGTGTGACTGCCCTAGTAGCCAAGAACTTTCAAGGTAGTAAAGGGAGGTTTAACTTGTGTTTGAAGGGACGTTTTTGTCAGTCCAAGGCCAAATGTGGCTTTGCAAAAATCTTTGATACTCTGTCCTGGTGAATATTGTCCCAGTTGCCTGGGTGTTTCTCCTCTTTACGGATCTAATAAATTGTCTTCAATTTGCAATTTGTCTGGCCTGTGTTATTGGGCCAGTTTGTCTAATTGTCCATGGGATTTTTCTTTCCCTTCCACCCGGTGAATTGGTGGTGACCTTTCATGTCTTTCATGTCTGGTGATGATCAGGTAGAAGGTACTGCACTCTGGCTTTAGACCTTGGCAGTTGCTTCCTGAAATATCTTGGGGATTCCAAAATGAGGAGTGGGGCTTCTCTGACATTATATTTCTGGAAAACTTTAGATAATTTTGATCTTATACATAAGATCTAGTTACTTTCAGAAGTGTTTCTTTTTAATACAGCCTAGGATACATGCAAAATATTCCAGTCAAAACCACTAATTTCTATAATGATGCTCCATGGTGTTTTGTGGCTTCTGGGTTTGGTGGGTTTTGATTTGATTTTTTTTTTTTAATTCCTATTAAAAATCTAGTTCAGCCTGTTGTTAATAGTTTTAGCTCAGCCACCCTGCTCTGTTAAAAGGAATGGAGCTAAGCAAGAGAACAGAGTGCAGGACTGAGCTTTAACTTTCTTCCAGCAATAATTTTGAGAGCATATGCTCCTGTTCAGCAGTTTATGGGACACTTACAGTGTGTTTGGGACTATACAGACAACACAAGCATGGATGGTTATTGAGAAATGTATCATTTTAAATGATTCAAAGCAGATGTGTCAGCTCAAAGCACTGGTTTTGACAACTAATGCATTTGATGTGGCAAATAATTTGGAATCTTTATAATGCCAGTATTTCTAACTACATATTATAAAAATACCTTGAATAAAGTTTGAAGTTTTAATAACATTTTANCAGAGAAAATCAGCATTTTCTTGTGTCAAGAGAGAGAATTGAAAAGAAATAGAGAATTCTGTGAAGATTGAATGGATCTCTTAAATTTTAATTTTTTTTTTAATTTACCTGAATTATGACAAAAAAAATCTGTTTTCCTTCTTCAAATTATTTAGGTTGCCTTGAACAGTCCCTTTTAATCTAAAGCCTGCATTGAGAGCTGTGAGTTGATTTGGGCTTTGTTGGTTTGGAGGTATTTTTACTCCCTTTTCCTTTCTTTTGTGGCTGTAGATGTAAAGAGCTCAGAATACAACCTGGAAGAGATTGATGAAAGGGAGGAGATAGGTGTGCAACAGGGAGAGGACAGTGGAAGCACCAACACCTCTCCTGGGACAGGAGAGGTTACTGCAGCCCTCAGCTCTGCTGAGGTATCACTGGGAAATGACAAAAATGATCCTGCTTCATCAGCTCCTGCTCCTGGCAGTGTTCCCACAGACAACGCTCTACA